>JAQIHA010000931.1:0-12736 GCA_028751875.1 Rapana venosa
AAAAAGGTTAAAACCAGAAACCTTTGACCCAAAGAGACCTTCTAACGATCGTGAAAAAGCGTAAACTTAAGTGGTATGGGCATGCCCACAAAGATCCCAAGGAATTTAAAAGACAGTTGCAGGCACTGCCAAGGAGAAGAAGAAGAAGGGGCAGACCAAGAAGAGCTGGAGGATACATCAGGAATGACAGGCCTAGAACCAACAAAACCCTGAGAAAGGCAGAACAGAGAGAAGAATGGAGGAACTGATTGCTGATTCTTAGAGGGTGCCCCAGGGTCGTCAGACTACGGGACAGTAAAAAAGGTGATAGTTTTAAACATACACCAAAATTCCATTGTCTAGAAACGGGAACGAGTAGAGAATGCGTATGAATTCTAAGTCAAGCAATCTCTTCTCTGTAGGAAAAAGAGGGCAACGTTGTAAACATCAAGAATGAGAACCTAAAGACGGTTGTTTGGGGCCGGACTTCAAAACCAATGACTTACATGTTTCTTTCCAACGCAATAGAAGAGTTTAGTCTGTTTACTTATACAGTTCTCCCTTCTTTTTTTTTTAAGTCCTTTTATGTCTTCTTAAAGTTTAAAGAAATGTACTCAGTCTTTTTTTTTTTGACTCAACTTGGACGGGGTAGCCTGGTTGGTTAGTGCGCTCGTGGTCTGCTGACCCGGGTTCGAATCCCGTTCAAGGGGATATTTTCCCCCCGGAGGTAACATCAGTTCCGACTCCCCTTCCCCCCAAAAAAGTCCTTCGGATGAGGCTATAAACTGAAGTCCCGTGTAGTGAACGTACTCAAAACATCTTGCGCACACTTTAAAACCTGTCCCGTCTTTTGGAAGAGTAGGCCAGTGCGTGCTGGTTGGAACAGATGACAATCCTTTTTTAAACGCATGCGCACTGGTATCGGGTTTAATGTTATCCCTGAAGTCGGAATGCGGCTACCTTGTGTGAATATTTGTCCGTCGTGTCCGATGATGACTTCCGAAACAGCAGAGGAGGCAGCTGCTGTTTTGGAAACTGGGCAGAAATTTGATTATAGTGGAGATGCCTTGCCCACAGTACATCCCACTCTCTCGGCCAAGTGGGCATAAGGACAGTCAGCGTTGGAGATGTTCTCCAAAGGCCAACCAGCCCCCAGGGCTGCAGCACATAAGGACTGTGCGAGTCAAGCCTCCTAGTCAGTGTCATAGTCGATCACTAAAGACTAAGCTGTAAAGTGGAATTCCATGAGTGGGAAACCACTGGTCATACAGCCTTTCACTTTGCTGTTGCCCCCAGCGTCAATGGTACGGTCGCATACGCAAACTTTTGCCGTTGGTCAACCTCAGAGCTCTTGCGGAGGAAGAAAAAAAACCTCAAAAACCCAAGAAGGGGGTAGGCCTGCATTACCATAACCAGTTCAAAACCACTGTTCCCAAGAGCAGTGAGAACACTACACGATGTTCCGTCACCCTGCAACCACAATGACTTCTACAGCTACAGATATCCAACACATACAGCTGTACAAGTTAACATTCAACTATTAAAATATTCATGCTCTCGCAGCGTGGAACACTGTAACAGTAAAAAAAACCTGATCATTTTTATGCTTTGTAAATTTATGATGCACTCTTTTTTTTTTTTTTCAAAATGCTATCAGTCTGGTGGGGAGGGGGGATGGTATTTGTTTGGTTGGTTGTGTTTTTGTTTTTTTTTACTGTAAACATCATACTACAGCAACATGATATAATAGACATATTACAACATCCTGCGCACACGTTAAACCCTATCCCGCCTCTTTGGAAGTGTAGGCCACTGCTTGCCGGTAGGAACGGATGACCAATTTACAAAACCGCCTAGACACTGGGACTGGATTTAAAATAAAAGGAACGTAAGTAAAAGAACTTCAATAATAAAGTGGCTGACAGCTTGAAAGCGCTCTCCCTTATCATGAAAACCCAGGCCCCGCTGGAAGCAGACAAGCCCCTCCCTAGCTACAACTGTTCCTGTAGACTACTCAACTGTCTGACTGCATGCAGTTGCCAAAAGCACAAGAGAGTGTTTTCTGCTCTGGTTGTAGCATACATTCAAAAACCAACCATCAAAACTCTATCATCGGTACAGAAATGCCTCTGAGCTAGGTTTATTTTGTTTTGTTTGGGTTTGTTTTTTTGGGGTTTGTTTGTTGTGGGTTTTTTTTTTTATTATTTTGTTTTGTGATTTTGTTTTTGTTTTGTTTTTTGTTGTTTTTGTTTGTTGTTTTTTGGGGGATGTGCCTTGTTCTGTGCTTTCGTTTCTCGTCAATTACATTACAATATCTGTTTTCATAAGATCCCAAACAAACAGTTTGACGCACAAATAAGTGAGCTATGTAAGTGAGTGTGGCTCTGCACATTGTGTGTGTGGTGTGTTGTGTGTGTGTGTGTGTGTGTGTGTGTGTGTTTTGTTGTGTGGTGTGTGCGCGCGCCGCGCGCGCACTGTACCCTTGTAAGCATCAGGGCAGGAAAGAGGATTACTTACAACTTCAGTTTCCGGGTTGTAGTGACTGACTGGTCAGAAGAACCCACTTGAGTTTGCTCCAAATTCGTCCTCATTTTCGTCGAACTCTCAGACAGTAACTAGTGTTGTCTGTTATATGAGCGAAAATGCCTCACGCTGCCGTTAAGCGCACTGACAAGTCAGGCCCAGCGCATCCGACTGCGGCATAAGAGAGAATCGTTTGCTCGAAATGACGTAGGCTAGGTCTAAACATTCGAAACGGATCCGACTGATGAAGTTACATGCTCGTCCCAGCGTCAGATGAATGAGACGTCATGAATTTTGGTGTAGAAACACATGAGTGTTTATTCCTTTGTCCTCAAAAATAGATGAAATAAATGATTAATCAAACACACACACACGCGCATGCACGCACGCACCCCACACAAAACATACACACACACACCGCACACACACACACACACACAGATAGAGAGAGAGACCACACCACAGACACACACAGACAGACACAGACAGACAGACACAGACAGATTTTTATTTTATTTTTAAATTCTTTTATATCGAGGATAATGGAATAAGCACTTATGTGTTTTTTTTACATCCAGTGCCCGTGTGTATGCGGTTTTGTAAATTGTCATCTGTTCCCACTGGCACACAATGGCCTACTCTTACGAAAGACAGACAGAGATAGTCAGAGACAGAGAGAGAGAGAGGGGGTTAGGTAGGTAGGTAGGGTAGTAGAGGTAGGAAAAAAAAAAAATTTCCCGGAGGCAGGAAACAAGCCAACAGAAGAAGGCAACAAAATTTTAAAAAGCCGACCTTTTGGTGCAAGTCTTAGATTAATGGGGGATTTTTTCCACACACCTGCCCGCCCCTCTAACATCCAATTTCTCCGGCCTGTGTTGGCGTGAAAGGGGTTTTTCTCCTCCCTTCTTAATTAAATAGGGGGAAAATTGGTCAGGAATTTTCCCCCAATAAAATCAGGCGGTTAAAAATGGATGGGTTTACCGTTTGCGCGGGGGTAGTATTCCCCGCCCTGGTAAAGGGAACCCCCTTAGGGTCAGGGAAAGGTAAAGAGGGGGAGGGGAAGGGCGGCCGCCCTCAATATGGGAGAAAATTGGGGCGGCCCCGCCCCGACCAAAAACGTTTTGGGAAAAACCCTTTTTTTTACTTTCCAATATCATTTAAATAAATTTTTTAAATTTTTTTAGGTAAAAGTATAAAGAAGAAAAAAAAAAGAAGAAAGAAAGAAAAACCTAAGGTAAACCCAAGAAGTTGTGTTTGGGGGTGGGGGGGGGGGGGGGGGGGGGGGGGGGGGGGGGGGGGGGGGGGGGGGGGGGAGGGGGGGGGGGGGGGGGGGGAGGGGGGGGGGGGGAAAAGGGGGTTGGGGGGGGGGGGAGGAGGGGGGAGGTGGAAAAGGGGGTTGGGGGGAGGTTAAGTTTTTTAATTAAAAAAAAGGGGGAGTAAAGAATTTGTAGCAACTTGTTTTGGGGTTAAAAAATATTTAATTTGTTTGAAATTTTAAGTTAATTTTTTTGGATGGCCCAAGAGATATTTTAATTTAAAATTTCCCTTTTTTTATTAATTTTATATGAAATTTAGTATTTTATTTGGTTAAAAAAGGAATTTTAAAATTTAGTTTTATTTTAAACTTTTATAATGAAAATTTTGGAATCGGAAATTTAAAGGGATTTTGAAATTGTAAAATTAAATTATGAAAATGGAATTAATTTATTATTAAAGTTTTTTGGTTAAAGGGTTTTAAAGGGGGAAATCTAAAAAAAAGGTTTTTTATATTAAAAGGTTTTTGATTTCTAATAGGAAAAAAAAGGTAAAATTTTAATTACCTTTAATCTTTTTGAATTTACGTTGATATAAAATAAGTTTTTAAAGGGGAGAAATTTTTTAAGGAAAGTAATTGTTAAAATTTTATTTAAAATAAAAAATAGAATTTTTCAAATAAAATTTTAAATTCGAAAAATTTTAAAAAATAGATTCTTAACATAAATTTTAAAATAATTTTTAAAAATAAAATTCCCTTTTAAATAACTGTTAAAAAATAAAAAATTTTTTAAAAGTTTAACTAAGGGTACAAATTTGGGTTAAACTTAAAAATTCTTAATTTTCCAAAATGAATAACAAATTTGTAAGGGGTATTTTTAATTTTTAATAAAAAAGGGGCATGAAATGATTAAAGTTTTAAGGGGAATTTTTTTTTTTGTTGAGATGGGTTGGTTTGCAATTTAGGGGTTGAATAGTTAATTTTTTAGGTAAAAATAAGGATTTTGTATGTGTCGGTTGTCTTTTATATGTATATATTAATTCTTAAATAAATTCGGGGTTTTTTTTAACGATCTCTCAACTTTCCCCCTTATTATATATTAATTTTTAACTTTTAAATTTTTAGTGTTGTTTTTATTTTTCCCTTAAAATACAAAACTTCTTTTCAATTTTGAAGTTAAAACCCCCCCTTCAAATTTTTTGGTTTTTAATTTTTTAAAAATAAACAATTTTTTTTGTTCTTTTTTGGTTTTTTTTAAATTTTTTTTAAACCTTAAATTCAAAGGGGGAACAAAAAATCATTTTTGGGCAAAGGGACAATTTTGTTTAAAAATTAAAGGTTTTAAAACTTTTTCCTTTTTTTTTAACAAAAAAAAAAAAAAAAAACAAAAAGGTTTTTTTAAATTTAAATTGGAGGTTTTTCCTTTTGTAAAACTTCCTTAAAACAAAAAAAAAAAAACCGAAATTTCCCCCCATCACCTCCCCCCCCCCTTCTTTTTTTTTTCCTCTCTTTCCTCTCTCTCTTTTTTTTTTTCTTTCGCCCCCTTTGATACCCATTCCGTTTCTCCTGTGTTTTTCAAAAAAATTGGAATTTTTCCGGAAATGATTTTTCTTCAAAATATGACGTACGTTTTGGGATTCCATTTATAAAACCTGGGATAAAAAAAAAACCCCTATTTAACCAAACCCTAAATGAGTTCCCAAAAAATAAGGAGATGAATTGAGGGGTTCAAAAAGGTTCCCTTTAAAAAAATCGGGCTTTTCCGATTTGCCTTTTCCCACTTCTTTTCCCCAAATTTTTTTTTTCTGGCTCTTTTTTCCCCCAATTCACTTTTCTTTTTCTCCCACTTCTTTCCCTCTTTCTTCTCCCCCTCTCCCTTCTAATCTTACTTCATACCCACCCGCAAAACAAGTACATTTTTACCATACCACTATAATACACTTCTACATTTTCTTAAAAACCCCAAAATAAAACATTCCATTTTATTTCAAACCCACAATCCCCCCATTTCTACATTTACTCTACCAAACCACTTCATTCCTCTTTACTTCATACCAACCACAAAAAACCCTTTACATCTTTTCATCCACACCTCTCACTTCTACACTTTACTTCAACCACACCCAATACCTTCTACATCTTTACTTATACCACACCCAAACATTTACTTTTTTTTATTTCAACCACACCCAATCACTTTACCTTTACTTAAACCCAAACACCACTAACACTTCTAAAAATCTTTTACTTCATCCACACCACAATACACTTCTACATCTTTACTTCATACACACCCAAACCCCTTTTACTCTTTATTTCTACCACACTTAATACCTTCTACATTTTACTTCATACCACCCCACAAACCTTCTACATCTTTACTTCATACCACACCATTACACTTCTACATTTTTTACTTCTACCACATCCAATACACTTTCTACATTTTTTACTTCTACCACACCCAACACTTCTACATCTTACTCATACCACCCATATCACTTTACATTTTTACTTCATCCCCACCCCACAATACACTTCTCATCTTTACTTCATACCCCCTCAATACACTTCTACATCTTTAATTCAAACCACACCTAATACCTTCTACTCTTTATTTATTACCACACCCAATACCTCTACATTTTCTTAAACCCCCCCATACACTACATCTTTACTCATACCAAACCCAAATACACTTCTACACTTACTCACCCCACAATGCAAAACACTTCTACATTTTACTTCATCCCACACCCATACATTTCCCCTTTTAACTTCATCCCAAAAATAATTTTTACTCTTTCTTTCCCCCCTAATCCTTTCATCTTTCTTAACCAATCAATCATTTAAACTTTATTTAAAAAAATTATTTATTTTATTTTTATTTATTTAAACCCATACCCCATTTACACTTCTTTCCCCCCAAAACACTCCACAAAAACCCCCCTGTTTTTTCCTTTCTTTTCCCCCGTCTCATTTATTTTTTCAAAATATTTTTAAAAAATTTTCCCAATTGTTTTTTCCTTTTTTGGTTTTTCCCTTTTATTCATTTAATTTCTTTTTTTTGAAAAGATTTAGTTAAAGTTTTTCACACCCAACGGCATTCCCCCGGGGAACCACCCCACCGGAAAACGGTTTTTTTCTTTTTTTTTCCCCTGTTCTTGTTTTTTTCCAGGGTTAAATTGAAAAAAAGGGAAAAGGGGTTCTTTTACCTAATATTTTGAAAAAATTTAGCAACAGCCCGTACATAGAACCCTCTTTTAAAAAAAAAATTTTCTCTTTTTCTTTTTTCTTTTTTTTTCCTTTTTCTCCTTTCCCTTCTTTTCTTCTCCGGGGAAAACCTCTCTTCCTCTCTTTTTTTTTTTCTTCTTTCTTCTTTTTTCCTTCTTTTTCTCTTCCTTCTCTCTTCTTCCCCTTCTTTCCTCCCCTCCCCTCTTTCTTTCTTTCTCTTCTTTTCTCTCCTCTCCTCTTCTCTCTTCTCTTCTCTTCTTTTTCTCTTTCTTTTTTTCTTTTTCTCCTCCCCTTTTTCCCTTTTTCTTCTCTCCCCTCTCCCCCCCTCTTCTCTCCCTCTTTCCTTTTCCTCTTCCTTCCCCCTCCTCTCCTTTTCTCTTCCCCCTCCTCTTCTCTCCTTTTTCTCCTTCTCCCTCTCCCTTTCTTCCTCTCCTTTTTCTTTTCCCTCTTCTCTCCCTTTTTTCCTTTCCCCTTTCCCTCTTCTCTCCTTCCTCTCCTTTTCTCCTCCCCTCTCCCCCCCCCTTTTCTCTCCTCCCTCTCCCCCCTTTCCCCTCCTCCCCCTCTTCTCTTTTCCCCTCTCCTTTCTCTCCTCTCCCTCCTTTCCTTTCTTTTTCTCTCTCCTCTTCTCTCCTCTCCTTTTCTCTTTCTCCCTCCCCTCTCTTTCCCTCTCCTCTCCTCTCTCTCCCCTTCCTCCTTCTATTTCCCCTCTTCTCTCCTCTCCTCTTCCCCTTCTTCCCTCCTCTCCTCTCCTCTTCTTTTCTCTCCTCTCCTCTTCTCTCCTTCCTCTCCTCTTCTTTTTTCTCCCTCTCCTCTTCTCTCCTCTTCTCTCCTTTCTCTCCCTCTCTCCTCTCTTTTTTTTTCCTCTCTTCCTTTTTTCTCATTTTCTCTCCTCTTCCTTCCCCCTCTTCTTCCTCTTTCCCCTTTTCCCTTTTTCCTTCCCTTCTCCCAAACCACTCAGGATCATTGTGGCACTGCACTGAATTTTTTCCCCAGGCCATATCACTTGAGCAAGTTGAACCCGGCGGACCCCACCTTCTCCTTTACAGGATGCAGCTGGGGGGTTTCGGTTTCTGGCATGAATGACAGGATTTTTTACAGACGTCAATTATTTGATCTCTGATGTTTTAAAGCACGAAGGAAATGAAAGCCTCAAATGCCTGTTATTAATTTGACCCGAAGATCGTAAATATCTCCCAATTTAAAATTCAACACGCTGGGGGGATGGGGGGGGGGGGGGGGGGGGGGGGGGGGGGGGGGGGGGGGGGAATGTTTTTTTTTATTCGCAATAACATTGAAATTGTTTGTATGGGTGCTCAAACGTTTTCGGGTTCTACCCCTGCTAATATAACAAAAAGGTATTTTTTACATTAAAAATATAGAAAGACAAACAAACAACAACTTTTGGGGGGGGGGGGGATTCCTTTTGAGAGCAATACGATGCGTTTTTTTTGTTTTGTAATTTAAAAACATTGGTTTGGGGGTTTTTTCGGGGGTTTTTTTTAATAAATTTAGTGTTTCACTTTATGGGGCATACTACCTATAGTCGAAGTTGTCCATTTTATATGTAAATTTTTTAGTTTATTCTATAAGTCGTCTTTGTTGCTGCTGCCCAAATGTGTGCTTTGCTCACAGCCTTTTTCGGGGGGGATGTTTTTAAAGTTACATATTGAGTACCTCGGTGGGTTTTTTTTTTTGGGTTGGTTGTTTGAGGTGAGTGTTAGTGTGTGTGTGTGTGTGTGTGTTTTTGTGGGGCGCGCGCGCGCGGGGTACGTACGTGTGTGTGGTTTTTTTTTCTGTTTATATTTTTTTATGTCGAGCATAAGGGAAAAAGCACTCGGCGCTTTTAAATCCAATCCCCCTGTGTTTGTGTTTTTTTCAATTTTGTTATCGTGATCCTTTTTTTTTCTTCGGGTCCTGTTTTCAGAATCAGTTTCAATGTTCTTACAGATTCTCTACTGTCAAAGTTTAGATATGTGACATCCCTTTTCGCGCGCGCGCGCGCGGTGTGTGTGTGTTTTTGGGGTTTGTGTCTGTGGTCTGGTCTGTCTTCTATCTGTCCCCTCTGCTGTTCTCTGCAGTGTCTGTGTTTTTTGTGGGTCTGTGTGTGGTCGTGGTGTTTGTTGTGTTTCTGGCCGCTGTCGTGTCTGTGTTGTGTTTTGTGTGTGTTGTCTGTCGTCTTCTGTCGTCTGTGTCCTGTCAGTGTCTTATGTGTGTGTGTGTGTCTTGTGTGTGTATCGTCGTCGTCTGTCGTGTCTCTGTGTTTTTGGTTGTGAGGGTTTTTGGGGGTGTGGTGTGTGTGGTTTTGTGTGTGTGTTTTGTTTTTTGTTGTGTCGTGTCTGTGTCTGGTCTGGTGTGTTGTGTGTTGTTTTTGTGTTGGGTTAATGTCGGTGTTAAGTTGTGTTTAAAGTTGGTGTTTTTATTGTTGTTGTTTTTTGGGGGGTTAAAATTTTTTTTTTTTTCTTGTTCTGACTTATTTTTCGTACCAGGTCAACCTTTCAACTTCAAAAACCAACAAAGCCCCATTGGAAAAACAGAGAAAAGTAAACATTAAGCGTTAAAAACAGAATAGGGGCTTTTAAAAAACCGCATGGTGCCCAAAACTTTCGACTATGTCGCCACGACGCAGAGACTTTACCCTACAGATAGAGCAATATGAGGCATTTTCACATCAGACTTCCCTTTCCTTATAGCAGAGCTGCGCAAGGGTAAACAAAAAAGGGAATGTTGGTAGGGGGTTTGTAGGTAGGAGGATGGTAGGTAGTAGGTAGGTATGGGAGGGAATTTTGGTAGGTAGGAGGGAGATAAGTAGATAGGGAAGTAGGTTGGTAGGTAAGAATGTAGATAGGAAAAAGGTAGGAAGGCAGGAGGTAGGAGGGAGGGGGTTTTGGAGGGGGGAGGTAAGTAAATCATGTCATCTGTTCCCACCGGGGCACAATGGCCTCTCTTAAAGAAAAGGGGGAAAAGGTTTTAACGTGTGCACAAATATTTTTGCTGCGTTTTACACACGGGCCCGGTTTATAGTCCTCATCCAAGGACTTTTGGGGAGAATGGAGCTGCATGATTTAACCTCCCGGGGGAAAAAAACCCTTGAACGGGGAAACAAAACCCCCTCGTCAGATTGCCACACAAAGTTCTAACCACTAAAAGTGGAGAAAAAAAACTTAACAGAGTGTTTAAAAAAAGGAAAAGGGGGGGTGTGGGGAGGGGAAAGGGGAGTGGGGGGAGGGGAAAAGAGGGGGGGGGGAAGGGAGGAAATCAAAGTCAAGTCAAAGTCAAAAATCAAAAAAAATTAAAACATCCCCTAAGGCAATTACAAAAACGACAGAAGTTTATACGTATAATTATCTCGAAAGAACAAGAAAAATACTTTTTTAAAATGGGTTTAAAGGGGCCAAAATAGCTTCAAAAACAAAACAAAAAAAAAAACAAACAAACAAAAAAAGAACAACACACAAACACACAGCGCGGCGCCACACACACAACACACACACAACAAAAAACCACACGCCCCCACGCACGGCGTACAACACACATACACACACATTTAAAAAAAAACCCTGGGGGAAAAATTTTAAAACCTTAGGAAAAAAACAAAAAACCCCGGGGAAGCACTCCACACACGACGCACATGTGCGCACCCCCCCCCCCCCCCACACACACACAAAACCGCACCGATATTGAAACCCTGGGATGGAAGGGGGGGGAGGGAGGGGGGGGGGAGAAAAGGGGGGGGGGGGGGGCACGAGCCCCTTTAGGGCAATGCACAGAAATACGACAGACTTACAGCCACTTTGAAACCATGCGGATTCCTTTTCGTCGAACGCTCAGACAACAACGCATTTGCGTCCCAAAACAAAATAATCCTTATTATGATGAAACGCCTTGTGCGTCACTAAAGCCCAGACGGTCAGCCCCCCGCATCCCCTTCGGCGCGTTGTTTTGCATCAAGGTCCTTGGGGTGAGACTATAAAACCCATCCCGTGTGCGAACGCACCAGAACATCTTTTGCGCACACGTTAAAACCGTTCCGCTTTTCGTAAGAGTAGGCCATTTCTGCCGTGGGAACAGAGACAGAACCCAAATCCGAACACACGGACGATGTTAAAAAAAAAACACCTAAGTCTTTTCCATTTATCCTCGTATTAAAAAAATAAAAAAAATAAATAAAAAATTTTAAAAAAAAAAAAAGGGGTCGTTCTCCTGCTGAAGGGATCTCCAAAACCGAGTTTGTTGGGGGGGTTTTTGCAGCCCCATGTTCCCCAAGGAACCAAAGGATAAGTCAATCGTTTTCCTAACTGTCTGCTTTCATGAGCTCGCGAGTCCATTGCCCCGGGGCCACCTTTCCCCTCCTCCTTCCTTTACAGCCGTTGGGAACAGAAGGTTCTCCTCTTCCCCCCACCGGGATGTCCTCTTGGATTACCCATACCCTGGGGGCGGTTCGTGGGCACCAGGGTGTATCTATCCCCCCACCTGGGGTCCTGAATGCCCGTTAAGGGGGGGCCAGTCTCCCCCCCTTGGAAACAGTTTTATTTTCAGACTTTTTTGGGGGGTAAAAAGGTAGGAGAATGGAGCGGAAGTCCAAAAAATAGACCAGAAAAAGGTGGCAGGAAGAGAAGGGAACAAGGAGAAACAAAGATAGGGATCAAAAGAGGAAATTCCAGCACGGATTCCAGAAGGTGGGGATGCTTACATATTGACAGCCCCTAGCATTTCCACGGGGGTGGGTGGGGGGGGGGGGTTGTGAAAGAGGAAATATCCGTGTACTTGAGTTCACCAACGGAACCAACAAAAAGGAGTGGCCGGGTTCAGGCCCCCAAGTAAGAGCAAATCCGAAAAACATCACTCCTCCTTGTGGCTCTCCACTGGTTGGGCCCGTCTCACAAAGAGGAGGTACAATTCGGACCCTTGTTACAAATGTTCCCCAAACTGCACCTACCAATCTCTTAGTCTTACCCATACCTTTCCTTTTCGTTCCCTCCCTTTTTCTGCAGATACCCGTGCTTCCCAAAACCAGGTTAAAATAAGCAGTCCCAAAAACCCCATTCATCCCTATTTCTGGTCCCCCTTATCTGGGTGACCCCTCTCTCTCTCTCTCTCTCTCTCTCTCCCTCTCTCTCCCCCTCTTCTCTCTCTTCTCTCTTCTCCTCTTCCCCCTTCCTCTCTCTCTCTCTCTCTTTGTCTCCCTCTCCCATCCTCTCTCTCTTCTCTCTCCCTTCCTCCCCCTCCTTTTTCCCCTCCTCTTTTCTTCTCTCTTTCTCTCTCTCTCCTCCTCCTTTTCCCCTCTCTCTTCTCTCTCTCCTTCTCTCTCTCCTCCTCCCTCTCTCTCTCTCTCTCTCTCTCCTCCCCTCTCTCTTCTCATCTCTCTCTCTCTCCTCTCTCTCTCTCTCTCTCTCTCTCTCCCTCCTTTTCCCCCTCTCTCCTCTTCTCTCTCTTCTCTCTCTCAAAACCATCTTTACTTTCGTCCCTAAAGGGACACTTTAAAATTCCTATCTAGGGCCTCCTCCATTATCATCTTTTTCCCCCCTTTCAACAGCCTTCTCCATTCCATCACCTTGCCCTAGTTATTTACCCGCCCTGTGTTGGTGTGTGGTTGTGTGTGTGGGGTGTGGTTGTGTGTGTGTGTGTGGGGTGTGTTGTGTGTGTGGTGTGTGTGGGTGTGGTGTGAATTAAAAAATTGTGAATCTTATTTTTTGAATGGTGCATGCGCGTAATAGGTGAAAGCAAGGCTTTGATTTTTTGTTTAAA
>JAQIHA010000932.1:2500-10000 GCA_028751875.1 Rapana venosa
AAAGAAAAGGGGGAGAAAAAGTTGATACCACATTCATTAGGTAAGTACACTCACACAGAAGTGCAGATCATGATAAGCTCAATGTTTAAAATATTTTCTTCCGCCTGTTGATTGCATGTGGAACACTTACTTAGATAAATTATGTCTGTGGATAGGGCTAGTGGCTCTTAGCAAAATGTGCAGAGGAAGTCCTTTTGATTCCTTTAGAAATTAAAGCCTCAAATTATCATACATAGGATAGGCAAACAAAAAGTGCTGTTCATTTTCAATATGATTTTTACAAAACGGACAAGCTTTATCATGGTTTGATTCCTTGTAGCGATGTACATTGTTTTTTAGGGGGAGAACGTTGAATCGAACATGCGAAATGGCGACACGGAAGCAATATACATCAATATCTAGAATGTATCGTTCTGTTTCAAAAATGGTCTTGAATGACGTGTAAGGCTGGTATATGTCACGTTCTCTGAGAGTGCCTGTCCATTCCTGAATAAACTTATTCACAAGCCTCTGTTTAAAAATATGCAGAAATGTTTTCACATTCCCAACACCTTGTTGTAACCAAACAATATTAAAACCAGTAACACATAATATCTCTCTTATTTTTGACACCCAATATTGCTTCCCAATACTGTCTAATTGTAGTAACATTTGATAGGCCTTATATGGTTAGCGTTCTGTATTCATTTCTAATAATCTAAACCAATATGTTAGGCAGGTAACATATAAATTCACATAGAGTGGATACCTACCCAATATACCATTGTATTTAGTGTCTTTGTTGGCACTCCTAGTAACCTTTTACATGCACACATGTGCATTTTTTCTATGTGTTGTAACCTGTTTATTACCCATATTTCTGCAGCATATAGCAATAGTGGTTGTATTTTTGTATCGAAGATTTTAAAGTAATTTTTTTCTGACATTTATATATTTTTGAAATTATTATACTGAACTATTGCCTTTTTGCCTTTTGTTGTTAAATGCAGTGTACCATTTTTAGCACTGATCATCGTTGTAAATTTAAATCCTAAATAACAATAGCTATTAACCACTTCCAGTCTATTACTATCGTAGAACCACCTCTCATGTTTTCCCAAAAAATTCCCCCTTTCTAAATACCATGACTTTTGTCTTATCAATTGTTTACGGTTAATTTTGAATTTTAACAATATTTTTCGTAAAATATTTAACTGATTCTGAAGACCACTTGGTGTTGTTGATATAAACCCAATCGTCTGCAAAAATATGATAAAAATTTCCATTATTGGGAATAATTTTTTACCCCATGTTGACCGTTCAATTCATAAAGTCAGCTAACTGGTTATAAAAAAGGGAAAATAGGTCGGCTGAGAAAAAAAGCCTTGCCGTACTCCGATAGGGCGTAAAAATTTTTAAGTTAATTTGAAATTTGCACGAAAACCATGTTTTAATGATTGTACATGTTTTTAAGTAAAGAAAAAATTTTTGCCGTTTATCGTGATTTGAATACCTGCAATAATTTATCATGCTGAAAGAATCAAAGGCCTTTCTAAAATCAAAAAAGGGCAACATGACTTTTCTACTTTTTTTCTTGGGGCTCTGGATGACAGCATATAAAGTAAATATCTTGTAACGTAGAATGTTTTCTTCAAAATCCTGCTTGGCATTTATATTAAGTTTTGATTTTTTAACCGGGGTTTATAGTCGCTTTTTCAAAATTGAGGTATAAATTTAGATATTATGCTTAGGAGGAGATTCCCCCGTTTTTATCTACATAATTTAAAATTTCTTTTTTTTTATAATGGTTGATTATGATTTGCCATACCTTGGGTAAACCCCTTGATAAAGATAACTTTTAAATAATTTTGTTAGAATTTTAAAATAAATCTTTTCCCACCACTTTTTTAACTTTCAGCTAAGTTTTCTTTTTCACTGGCTTTTCTTTCTTTCAGTTTGTTTACTGTCTAAATTTAACTTCCGTTCTGATATTTCATATCTAAACAGGATTGTTTCCCTGTAAGAGCCCTTTCATTTTGAAGTCCCTTTCCCAACTCTTCGTACCCCATGAAAAAAGTTTAAAATTTTTAAAAAACCATTCATCTTGGTGTACGTTTACTACCTTTTCTTTATTTCACAACCCTTTTTTTTGAGCCATTCCAAAAAACTTGACCCATTTCAATTTCTTTTCCGTGCTTCGGGGTTTTCGTTTTGAAAGTGTGTTTTTTTGTTTTCAAATTACTTATACTTTTTCTTTGTAACATACATTAGCCCTTTAGCTTCTTTTCGAGTTGCTATAAAACATCGGGGGTCGAGATCCCTCGCTACTGGTAACCCTGTAACCCAGTACCACCCGCCCATGTGGGGGGTTAAACCCCTCAAAAAATCCGACCTGGGAGAGGGATGGGCTCCGCCCGGTTTGATTTTCCCTGACACACCAATGACAAAGACAGCCAGAATTTCCCTACGGACGGTGTCGCCGGGTTCCCCAAAGGGCCCCACCCTTTTGTTTCTCATCAGGGGCCCGAGGCGAAAGATGCTACTGATGAAAACACAAAAAAATCCCTGCCGAAAAAAAACCATATTGGCAATGGAATGTACGGGCACTAAGAGCTGCAGGGGAAAGTGGAAGAATGACACAAAGAGATGTCCAGATTCAAGGACTCCTTTGGGGTCTGCGAAAATCAGGGGGGGGGGGGAAAAAAAAATGGGGGAAACAACGACCCAGGAAGACCCCAAATTATACTACAGTGGAAAAAAAAGGATAAACATGAAAACGGTGGGGTTTTTCGTTACAAAGACATCGTGAACCCCGTCAGAGCTGTCAGCCTGTGTCCAGCAGACTTATTACCTCCGCCGGGGCAAACCCCCCCTTAAATAACTGTAGTAAGGCATACGCCCCTCTAGACTGCAGATGAAACCATAGAAAAATTTTATGACCAGCTAAAGAGGTTTGAATCAAACTCCCCAAAAAAGACACCTCGTTGTGCAAAGGTGACTGGGACGCCAAGGAGGAGAAGATGCATGGAAAGTTGGGGGGGCGTTTTTGGGGGCCCCATGTAAACCAATCAATAAAGAGGCTTGAGACTTTGGAGTTTGCCAGTAAAACCCCCCTCCAGCTGTGAAACACTTGGCCCCACAAGAAAACAGAAAATGACAGGCATACCCAATGGAGAAAAACAACCAAAAGATTCATAATGGTGAAAAACGGTTCAGTCTACGTTAACATCGCACAGACACGAAGTTTTCCCGGAGCAGACATAGGGAGTGATCATGATCTTGTGATGATGAATTTCCGACTACGTCAAAGAAATCCACAAGCAGAAACAACATCAGGATCAAAATTGACCTCGAGAAGCTGAAGGACCCAGAGGTATTAGACATTTTTTCAAGCAAGGATAGGTGGAAAGTTTGCAGCACTCACTGTGATAGACTCAGACATAGATACACTGACGAATAGTTTCAATACAGCAGTGACTGAAACAGCAAACGAGCTTCTTGGCAAACACCGACCAGTCAAAAAAACCATGGTGTCACACCTAACATCCTACAACTATGCGACAAGCGTAGATGAGTTGAAGAAAAAGAAAAATGAAACAAAAGAAAGAGCAGAACAATATAGGGCAGTCAAACAAAAGAATCAGGAAGTCCATGACGGAGGCAAAAAGAGAAATGGATCGGTGAACAGTGCCAAGACATTGAAGAGAACATCAAGAAAAACAATAGCAAGAAAGCATATCAGTTGGTTGAAAGACCTGACTAGCACAAAACAGGGAAAGCTTTAAACAATCCAAGACAAAAATGGGAAGTGTCTCACTGACGACCAGGATATTCTGAACAGATGGACAGATACTGCTCCGACCTGTATAACTATAGAACCGCAGGAGATCCGATGTCCTTAATGTACCAGCAAGCAAAGACACAGACAGTCACCCTATCCTCCGAGAAGAAGTGGAAACAGCAGTCAGACGCTGAAAAAGGGGAAAGTCAGCAGGGGCTGACAACATTCCAGCTGAGTTGGTTCAAGCTGGAGGGGAAGCCATGATCAGCGCCCTACTAAGAATCTGCAACAAGATCTGGCAGACAGGAAAATGGCCAACACCATGGACACAGTCACTCATCATCACCTTCCCCAAGAAAGGAAATCTACAACAATGCCATAATTACCGCACAATCAGCCTCATATGCCACCCAAGCAAGGTCATGCTGCAGATATATTGAATAGACTGAAGCCACAAGCAGAGACCATCATTGCTGAGGAACAAGCAGGTTTCAGAGCAGGGCCCAGCACAACCGAACAGATATTCAACCCAGAATACTATGTGAGCGGTACCTTCAACCAAAAGCCCTTTACCAGTATTTATCGATTTTAAAAAGGGGCATTGAAGGGGTTTTGGGGGCATGCAGCTTTGGGGCAACCAAAAATTTGTAAAGACAATGCAAACCTGATCAAAAGCATCAAACATGTACAGCGGGCACCATGCAGTGTCTAAAACAACAACTTTGGGAAAATGGTTTCGAAAAAACAGTTGGGTAAGGCAGGGCGTCTACTCTCACCCACTTTTTTAAACATTTCCCTTTGGAGAATCAGGCTGATGCATGGAACATCATAAAGGATCGTCGCATTGGTGGCAGAACGTCACAAACCTCCGCTTCGCAGATGAATTGAGGAATAGCGGACAGAAAAAGAGTTGCATCTAACAAACGCTTGAATAAGGCCCCCAAAACATACGGCATGGAAATCATGCAGAGAAGACCAAACTGATGACTAAAAACACCAACGGCATTGCACTGATATCAGGGGTTAATGACCAGAACTGGAAACTTTCAAACTTAAAGTCCTGGGAGCCTTGATCAGACCAGGGATCCAAGCCAAAGGGGTGCAGGACTGACAGACAATAACACTTTGTCAAACTAAACCCCCTGGGAGATAAAATATCTCCTTATCCCAAGAAAATTTAGGGCCCTCCCTTGTAAATTTCCTTTTTTTTGTATGCCTGGGGAATCATGGACCCTGCTAAAATTTGGAGAGAAGAGTAAAGGCGGTGGAGAGAATGCTTCGGGACCCCTTTGGGCATTGACAAAGCCCCCTAAGCAACAAAACGTGCATAACGATCCAGCAAACCATTGGACCCTATGAGAACCTTCTAACGATGTGAAAAAACGTAAACTTAAAAAGGGATGGGGTGTCACAAGATCCCAAAAAATTGCAAAGACAGTTTTCAAGGCCTGTCCGGGGGAAGAAGAAGAGGCAGACCAAAGAAACTGGGGGGATAAAATCCGAATGGACAGGCCCAGAACTCAACAAAACCCCGAGAAAACAGAAAAGAGAGAGAATGGAGGGGAAATGGTTTTTGAGTCTTTAAGGGTGCCCCCACGGGGCGCGACAAAGGGACAGTAGTAGATAATAAACACTGAGCTTCTTTCTATACTCCTTTTTTGCTTTTTTACTTCATTGTCAAAACCCTTGCCTTTTTGCTCTACCAATACAAACTTTTGAGCAGATTTATAGACTCTTTTAAACACACTACAAAAAACCTCTAGGGGACCTACTTCTATCTAAGTTTTTTAAGGCCATTCTCAAGCTGTTTTGAATATCTGTGTTCTCCCAAGAATTCCTGAATTCATTTTCCAGTGCTTTATTCCAGATAAATCTTTCAAATTCAGCATTTGCACTTACTTTACTTTTGACATTGCAGTTGTTACCACTTCCCATTACTTCCACCTCCATGATAACAGGTAAGTGATCTGACTCTATACAGTTTTCAAAAATTTAAAGGCAACCACTTGAATAGAAGAAAAAAGTTCCCACAATGTGAAAAAATAATCCACAGTGCTTTCCCCAGAGTGCCAACATAAGTACAGCTATCATCAAAGTCTGTTTCACTTAGCCATTTAGTATAAACAATCATACATGTTACATAATTCAATCAACTGATCCCCAAAGTTGTCAACAACATTATCTTGTGATTTCCGTGGAAATTTTTTTCAGCAGGGACAGATGTTTCATCAGTCAGTGCCATTTCCATTGAAAGACTAATTCTTACTTGCTGTTCTTGAATTCAGATCCCCATTTAACAGAACAAAACAGTTACTATACAAATCATAAAAGGTAAAAAGGTAAAGGAGTCCCATAACCTATAAGGTCGTAGGGGAGCGAGGCGTCAGAGACCTCACTTCTCTAGGGCCAGCAATTGAGGGCGGCGCCCATCCCTCTCCCTCGCTGCTTTACCTTCCCTGACCCTAAAGAGGGCAGGTCCCCATTTACAGTGGGTGATACAAATCATACAAATGTTCAAAACACTGCTCCCTTGATGGGGACAGGTTTTTTCCCTTTTGAGGTAAAATATTACAAAATCACAAAATAAATTGGATTCAAACTCAAACCCAACAAACGTTTCAGTTAGACATACAAAATCATATGAAGTAAGTAAGTCAATGAAGTCAACATTCTCTAGTTTTGGCAAGAGACCATTTACATTATAACTTAGAAATTTAAATGAACTATTATTTACATTTTGTACAACCACAGATTCATTTTGACATGACATGTACTGTCTCTCTGTTCTTGAGGACTCACTATCAGATAAGGGGGCCCCGGGCCCAAACCCCTATTTTCTGGTGCCTGAAGCACCCTTCTTTTATGCGGGGACTTTGACTGCTGAGGCTTGTTTTTGTCCTTTGCCTGATTTACAGACTCTGCCTTTTTAAAAAAAAAAAAGAATCCATGATGTTGCCTTGACTGTTGATCTAATTGCAGTTTCTTGCTTGCTTGCCTGTTAATTCGAGAGCTGGATACAGCCCTTCTTGGTCGAGGACTGCGGGCTGTAGGCAAGAGGGGTAGGGGTTGACCCTTCTCTTTGTCAGAGTCCTCACATGGAAGAGAAAAGAGAGAGAGAGAGAGAGAGGAGAAAGAGAGAGGAGAGGGGAGAAGGAGGGGAGAGAGAGATAGAGAGGGGAGAGAGAGAGAGAGAGAGAGAGAGAAGATGTATAGATACAAAAATTAGCTAATAATAATAATAATAAAAAAAGGGATTTATATAGCGCTATGTCTTGCAGAGACAAATCAAAGCGTATGCATTCAACCTAACTTACACAGTCATGCAATCAATGATAAATTAATCAATAGTTTAAACAAACAGATATTACAAACATATATACTAACATACACGGGCAGACACCAGATTGATAGTCAGACAGAAAGCCCGACAGACGAAAAACAACAGACAGAAAGACAGAAACTACAGAGAGACAAACAGACAGACAGTAAGGCAGGCAGACAGACAGACAGACAGATAGAATCATACATACATAATTTTGCTCACATGCATACAAACATACAAAACATACACGCACGCACGCAAAACACACACAGATATAATCTATATCCCATATATCTATATATCTATATATATATATATACATTCATTTTAACAAGCATAGCTTTAGATAGGCAGATGGATTATCTATCTATCTATCTATCTATCATCTATCATCTATCTATCTATCATCTATCTATTT
>JAQIHA010000933.1:0-7500 GCA_028751875.1 Rapana venosa
AATGTAGATGTGCTCTGTTAGAACCTTGTGGAAGCGATGTTTGTGCTAAGAACAGTGTCTGGTTTTGTGGTTAAATTGCGAATTTGTTTGTCGATAACAAGTGACTGATGTTATGGTTAAGGTTCGAATGTTTTTGTTGGTTTTTGGTGGGTTGTTTTTATTTTCGTTCCTCGGCTAGAGCTGTGAGGTTCACCAATGGTGACATTTTTCGTATGCAGCTGTTTTTACCTACCATTAAGGTAGCCGCATCCCGACTTTGGGGATGATGTATACACACGACACGTGTGTGCATGCATTTATTGTTATTTTGTCATCCGTTCCTACTGGTAGAAAATGGTCTACTCTTTTAAAAGGCGGAACGGGTTTTTAGCCTGTGCGTAAGAGGTCGTGTGTGCTTTCGCTCTCGGAGCCTCGGATTATAGTCTCATCTGAAGGTCTTAATGGGGAGTGGAATAAAGTGCAAAATGATATGCATGGTGTGTGTGTGTGTCTGTGTGTGTGTGTGTTTGCATGTGTGCGTGCGCGCGTGTGAGCGTGTGCATGCGTGTGACTGTATGTTTGTTGCCTGCGCGTGTGCGTATGTATGTGTGTGCGTGCGTTCCTGAGTGCATGTATACCTGAGTATGATTATACCCAAATATATTCAGCTGCTTGTTTTTACCTCTGTTATCAATCGATCATAATTATATCCATTCATTCCTGGGATTATGCTTGTGTGCGTTGTGTCTCCCTGGTTTGTGGCTTCATCTTGGCAAAATATCGATAGCTCTTTGTGGATTGCTGGCTGTCTCCGGGATAAAATAGAATGAGCCTTAGTGTGAATGACTATGTACAGTGGAACAGATATAATCGGCGAAGGGAGGATACGAAATCGTGCGCGTTATCAGTGAAAACTTAACCACATTTTTATTATGTTGGTATATCAGTGATTATCTTTGTACACAGTATTTATACTGCGGGTTTTTTTAAAACAGTATTTTCAATATTTGGTATATATGTGGTTATTATCTGTACACAATATTTCTGCTTTCGTTTTTACCTTGTCTTACTTTGTTTCTGCAAACTATTAAAAAAATTAGCACAATCCGATTGTTCGATATATCTGTGATGATCTTTGTGTGTAATATGTCTACTATGTGTCTTCTTCGTTTTACTTCGTTTCTGCAACCTGTCAGAAACTGGAAGCAAAGCAAACAACAAAAGAACAAACTACAAAATGAACAACACACACACACATACATGCACGCGCACAAACACACACACACACACACACACACACACACACACACACACACACACACACACACACACACAGACAGACACACAGACAGACACACAGACACAGACAACACATCCCCATACAACTTCTCACCCCTGTACTTCCCTAAAAAAAAAATTCCGATTCAGTCAAAAAGTGATGAAGATTCTACTTCAGCCTATAAATTCCCAACTTTACTTCAGAACTTTACCTTACCCAAAAGGAGAAGGAGGAGGAGGACGAGGAGGAGGAGGAGGAGGAGTGACGGAGGAGGTAAACAGACGGCGTTGCAAGGCTGGGCACTGAGCTGAGATGGGGGGGGGGGGGGGGGGGGCGAGAGGAGGAGGGATGCTGCCACCATCCTCTAAGCATGAGGTCAGGTCAGGTCAGAGAAGCTGTTGCCACGTCCTGTGGACACGGCTGTCAGGAAATGAGTAACATCAGAAGGCACTCACCGCTCACCACTCACCACTTACCACCCACCACTCACCACACACCACAACACTCACCACTCACCACACACCACAAACCACTCACCACTCATCACACACCACTTACCACTCACCGCACACCACTCACCACTCACCACCCTCAATATGCTGGACCCTGAAGAAGCTAACGTCTCTTATATCTTGCTTCCCAAAGACGGCATAAGTTATGGGAACAACATTACCGTTACCTTTTTTAAACCTCAATGAGGAATATTGCTTTGTGTTTAACACGATACTGAGGAGCCGAACTTGGTATTCTATAGCAGCAATGTAGACCGCATGCATATCTGCGGTGTCCTCTTTCAATATAATTTACAATAGTAATTAAAATATACTGGGTCATTTGCCTGTTCGTTGAGTATGCTTATGATTTATTATGTGAGTAGTAGACATAGCTTTTGTAGAAAGACTCTTGAGTTGTGTGAAATAACATATAAATTATCATTTCGCTTGTTGACAGCATGCATGGAAATGAAATCAATATTACTTTAAAGAAGTGTTGTTTCAATTTTAATGCATTGGGTAATAGTATCAATTGTTTTTCATGCCTTGGCTGAAGGTCAGAGGGTCACCAATGGTGAGATTTTGCCTACGTAATCGTTTTCACTTACCATGAAGGTAGCCACACTCTGAGTTCGAGGATAACTCAGTGGTATATGCTTTGGTTTCCTCAAGATTGCTTACCCGGGCTCAATTTGCTACTTGTGATTTTTTTCTTAAATAATCATGCATCTATGGATAGGGGAATCATAATCATTTCTTCTTTCAGTTTGTCTGTGTTTGAGAATTCTTGAAGTCCTGAATATGCCCGTTGAACTGTGGAGACAATCTTGTAGCAAATCGTTAACTAGCCTGGTGAGTTTTTCCCCTTGACACATGAATACTAGACACATGAGGCGTCCACATGAATTTTCTAAAGTTGTATGGCTCTTTTGTTTAAAAAAAGATGATATCACGTTTGCAATGGTTTTAGAATCATCCAACGAAAAGTACAATCTGTTGACAGGCTAGTTGGACTGGTAGACAGTGTAGCTGACTTGATATAGGTTTAGTGTTTCATTTATATTTTTGCTGTGAAGCTTTCTTGGTGCTTTAGAGATGTCCATCACTGGTGTCCCGAACTATCACAACTCTTTCTTTGTGGACGTAATCTATTTTTCTTCTGTCCGGGATTCGAGTATCCAGTTCTGTCAGTGCTTCTCAAATTGCTTAAATGAAACTGTCATTAATGTTATGACTTAAGTGATGGTGTTGAGTTAGAGCCAAGTGCTTTGGCGTTTTGTTTGTTTGCAGTATTTGCCTGTGGCAAAATCAATACCAATCTGTAGGAGGCGTATTGATGGCTTGTAGAACTTTACAGCGGAAACATTAGTGTTTCTCCCTCAAAGTCATAAAAGGGGTGTTATTTTCAGCCTTAATTTTCTACATCTTTCCTTAACATCTGAGGATAACTGATCTTGATTCGACTTTCTTGGTGTAGGACATAAACTTAGGTCCCAAAGAAGGAAGCTCCAGGGCTTGTGCCGCCTGTTTTATGCTGAGAGGTAATCACATCATGGCGTTGTTGTGACATAATCGTTACTTTTACACTGAGAGTAGTCACATCACTACGTTGATTTGACATAATCGTTACTTTTACACTGAGCGTAGTCCCATCACTACGTTGTTGTGACATAATCGTTACTTTTACACTGAGAGGTAGTCACATCATGGTGTTGTTGTGACATAATCGTTACCTTTATGCTGAGAGTAGTCACATCATCGTGTTGTTGTGACATAATCGTTACCTTTTCAGGATGTTTGTTTCATTCTTTTGAATTTTCTGTTCTTGCTTTTTAGTTTTATTGACAGTAGAAACAAACTATTGTCCTCCTCAGAATCACATGTCCTTACAAGATGAGCACTTTTAGAAGAAAAAAACGAAACTTAGTTTTATGTTTCTAAACTGAATTGAAAAGAGGGAATATAACCAAGCAAGATTACACAATTATTATCGAACAATGCTGTGCTGTTATCATCCAACGAAGAGTACAATCTGTTGACTCTTTGCCGAACACTCAGACAGCAATTCCAGACCCCCTGACAAATGCCACGGTATGCCAAAGGCCTACAGGAGTCTGAAGAGCTTGCCCCTTATCAGCAGGTAGTAGGCCAGATATCGGCCTGCAGGTTTGTCTGAGTCTGCAGTGTCCAGTCCTCAGTCTGGCAATGGTCACTTGGTCTTTACTGGATAGGAGATAATAATAATAATAATAATAATAATAATAAATAAAATAAAATAATAATACATGGAATTAAGATAGTAGGTATCCTTATTGCTGAAATTAAGGTGCGTCTAAAGCCATCTTCTCTGTAGCGTTTTTATCAGCTGCAAATAAGATTTTGTTAGCAATGCAGTTATATATTATCTATCTATCTATCTATCTATCTATCTATCTATCTATCTATCTATCTATCTATCTATCTATCTATCTATCTATCTATCTATCTATCTATCTATCTATCTATCTATCTATCTATCTATCTATCTATCTATCTATTATCTATTATCTATCACTTCTATATCTATCTATCTATTTTCTATCTTATCTATCTATCTATTTTTATATATCTAATATGCTATACAACTTTCGTAAATGAACTCTACAAAGATAGGCCACTCTATTTTCTAGTGTGGTTTTCTATCTCTCCATTTGCTGTACATATTTTCTGGATTGCTTTATACGCGTGCATTCTTCTTAAAGAAGTTTTTAAAATTATATATTCTGCAACTCACAGCATGATCAAAAACGAGTGAAATAAGCATTCTTGACCACGCACTAATAATCAAAAAGGCCTTTCCTCATGTTGACCTGAATTGTTTGCCATACTGACTTTCTTTTTTTCCTGGTTTCTATTCTTCGCATGCTAAAACCCTAAGGGAAACAGCATCTACAGAGTCAATACTCTGCTGTCTATGTGACAGCGGCGAGGAGTTGATGCGGCACCAGTGCTGTGCAATCCATTGTAATTCAGTTAGCTGGCACCAATCCGCTCTGTGTGTGTGTACGTGTTTGCGCGTGCGTGTGTGTGTGTGTGTGTGTGTGTGTGCGTGTGTGTGTGCGTGCGTGTGTGTGTTTGTGTGTGTATGTGTGCATGTGTATTCAGGAAGGGGAGGAGAGGGGATGGGGAAAGGGGGAGGGAAGGAATTAGAAAAAGGCTTGCTTCAGAAAATGAATTGAGGGAGATAGTGGATATCTGTGATGGTACAGATAGTGTCGTGCCTGTTTATTTTTGAGAGAGAGAATTAAAAAAAAATTATTTTGTATCGAGGCTAATGGAATAAGCACTTATGTGCTTTTTTTACATCTAGTCCCCGTTTGTATGCGGTTTTATAAATTCTGTCATCTGTTCCCACAAGCACACAATGGCCTACTTTTATGAAAAGCGGGAGATGATTTAATGTGTGCGCAAGATGTTTTGCGTGCGTTAACACACAGGGCCTTGGTTTATAGTCTCATCGGAAGGACTTTTGGGGAGAGTGGAGTCTGCACTGATGTTAACTCCAGAGGAAAATATCCCCTTGAACGGGAATCGAACCCGAGTCATCAAATTACGAGCGCAATGTTCTAACCACTATTTTTTCCCGATACCCCTATAATTGTGTGTGCGTGTGCGTGTGTGTGTGTGTGTGTGTGTGTGTGTGTGTGTGTGTGTGTGTGTGTGTAAACTCAGGAAAGGGGAGAGGGGAGAAGGGGGGTGGGCAGGAGTAAGGAAAAGAAATGCTTTTGAAAATGAATTGAGGGAGATAGTGAATATTTGTGATGATAAAAATAATGAACCCTTCCTGTTGATTTTCTGGATAAAAGTGTGTGTGTGTATTGTGTGTGTGTGTGTGTGTGTGCGTGTGCGCGTATGAGTGCATGTGAGCGCACGCGCGCGCGCGCGTGTGTGTGTGTGTGTGTGTGTGTGTGTTGCTCTAAGGACAGGGCGGGGGAAAGAGGAAGAATGGAAAGTGGTTCTAAAATGGTTGTGTGGCTAACACTTAATATTTATTATAATACAGGGCCTCTTCCTGTTTGTTTTGCAGGAAAAAATGCATCTCTGTCTCTCTCTCTGTCTCTCTCTGTCTCTCTGTCTTTCTCTCTATCTCTCTGTCTCTGTCTCTCTCTCTCTCAGTGTCTCTCTCTATCTGTCTGTCTGTCTGTCTGTCTCTGTCTCTCTGTCTCTCTCTCTCTCTCTCTCTCTCGTTTCTGTCTTACTGATTGGTGCGCTTGAGCGCTTGCCAAGCGCGTGCTTGTGCTTTCGTAACTTTTTCCTTTTATTATCAAAAAAGTAATCAGATTATACTTTACTTTTTTTGGTTGTCTTCTTTTGTTAATTTCTTGAACAAAGCATCAAAAGCACCGTGTGTTTGTCCTGTGGAGATGTGGAAATGCTTGCACAGTTCAACAGGACTGTGAATGTGTTTAATCTTTCCAGTTGATTCAATTAAGTGGTGCCTGCCTCTGTGTGTGTGTGTGTGTGTGTGTATGTGTGTGTGTGTGTGTTGTGTGTGTGGTGTGTGTAAACTCAGGAAAGGGGAGAAGGAGAAGGGGGGGGGGGGGAGGAGTTAGGAAAAAACCCATCTGAAAAATTGGCGAGATAGTGAATATTTGCATGGTAAAAATAATGAACCCTTCCTGTTGATTTTCTGGATAGAAGGGTGTGTGTGTGTGTGTGTGTGTGTGTGTTGTGTGTGTATGTGTATGTGTGTGTGTGTTGTGTGTGTGTGTGTGTGTGTGCATGTGTGTGTGTTGTTCTAAGGACAGGGTGGGGGAAAGAGGAAGAATGGAAAGTGGTTCTAAAATTGCTGTGGGGCTAACACTTAATATTTATTATATACAGAAAAAATAATAAAGGGCCTCTTCCTATTTGTGTTGCAGGGACAATGTATCTCTGTCCCTCTCTCTCTCTCTCTCTTGAATAAAAGAGATTGATTTGATTACATTTGATTTGATCTCTCTTCTTCTGCCTGTGCCATCCCTCTGTTTGTCTGTCTGACTTTCTTTCTGTCTGTCTGCCTGTATGTCTGTCTCTACGACTATCCCTCTCTGTCTTTGTGTCTTTTAATCTGTCTCTTTCGCTCTCCCCCCTCTCTCTCTCTATCACTCTCTGTCTCTCTGTCTCTGTCTCTCTCGCTCTCTAAGTGTGGTGCTTGCTTGTGAATTACTGCTCATTGGTGCGCATGAGCGCATGCCGGTCCATGCATTGGCACGTTCGTAACTTTACCCTTTATTAACAAAAATGTAAACAGCTTAAATCTGACTTTTTGTTTGTCTTCTTTTGTACATTTGTAGAACACAGCATCAGAAGGACCGTGTGTCATGTGGAGATGCGGACATACTTGTACAGTCCAACACGACTGTGAATGTGTTTAATATTTCCAGTCGATTCAATTAAGTGGTGCGTGTGTGTGGGTGTAGGTGTGGGTTTTGGGTGGGTCAAGGCAGGGGGTTTGTGTGTTTGTGTCTGTGTGTGTATTTGTGTATGTGTGTGCGTGTGTCTGTCTGTCTGTTTGTGTGTGTATGTGCATATGCGCAGGCATGTGCGTGTGTGCATGAGCACAACTGTGTGTGCGAAAGTGTGCATCTGTGAATGCATCTGTGTTTTGTTGTTGTTGTTTTTTTTATTTTGAAGATAATGGAATAAGAATTCATGCGCTTTTTTATCTAGTCCCTGTGGGTATGCAGTTTTGTAATTTTGTCATCAGTTCCCACTGGCACACAATGG
>JAQIHA010000934.1:0-12734 GCA_028751875.1 Rapana venosa
ATAGATTGCTTTGAGGTAAATTCAAATTAGTTAGCATGATATTTCACTAAAAATATATTTAAAATGTAAAATATCGACAAAAAATACACTTTCTTCATCACACTGTCATTCTGAGTACCCCCCATCTCAATAACGTCAAACATAGTCCAAGCAAAATCTCATTCATTTTTTAAAAATGCTTTATCTCCTGAATCATACACGATCATTTTCATCACTGTCAGGTAAATCTAAAGTTTTAGTTGCCACTTTTTCAGCTGAGAAAAAGTTATTGAATCCCTTCAACGAAGTGACAGCCATTTTGAACAAGAACTGCCCAAGCAGTCATGCATAATAACACAAAATACGAGCTAAAAAACATTGTTTTTGCCACGATTTTTGCAGCTGGATGTTGCCAAGCAACAGGAGAGTGATCTCCACTAGTTTTGGAGTCTTCTTTACTTGTAACTGGTGTTAGGGAACCTGGAATTGTTTTTGGTTTCAAACCATGGAAATTTCAGGTTGGGCTATATATAGTGCACATTAGCCCCGGATAATTTCCGGGATGAGCCAGTCTAGTGGTTAATATTTAGACGTCAGTGTTGTTGCTGTTACCTCAAAGGAACTAGGGAAAACAGTGTACTCTGTACAGACTGAACGAAGGCTGTGGTGGATTTTGACAACGGGCTTGTCTTGGCGTGCACAGGTCCTGTACTTTGCTGAGAATTGCGAAGGAGACAGCCGTCGCTTCAGTGTGGTGGAAACTGTGGAAAAATGTCCAAGGTAACTTTGCTGGGTTTTTTTTTCATGTTGTCGTTTTGGTTTTATCATTGATGTTGGTGGTGTTATTATTGTTGGATGTCAGCTTTTATTATTTTATTCTGGTGGTGGAATTTTGGGGTTTTTTTTTATATTAAAGTTATCATCATATGCCCAAAATTGGGAAAATCTTTAATGACCTTACATGAGGTTGTGAAAATTCTCTTTTGTCTGGTCTGCCAGCATCATCAATCCACTCCCTTCAACGTATACAAAACTCTGCAGCTCGACTAGTTCTCAGAAAGAAAAAATCTGAGCACATTTCCCCTCTCTTGCGATCTCTCCACTGGCTGCCTGTGCCACAGAGAGTAAATTATAAGATCAGTACCCTCTGTTATAAATGTCTCCACAAAACTGCACCCTCCTACCTCTGTGAATGTCTTAACCTGTACACTCCTTCACGTTCCCTCCGCTCTACTGCAGATACCTTGTGCCTACGAATACCTAGATTCAACCAATCCACTGTTGGCCGCCACTCTTTCTCTATTTCGGGTCCATCGACCTGGAATGAGCTCCCTCTCTCTCTTCGCCAGAAACCTAGTTATGACACTTTTAAATCCAGCCTCAAGACATATTTATTTCAAACCTAAGATTTCCCCCGCCTGTTTCATATCAGAACTATCCCACCTTCACTAACCCATGTCCTATCACCCTGCTAAAGTATATGACCTGTGTGAGTGTGTGTGTGCTTTTGAAAAACATTTGACTGTTGAAATTTTATTTAATAGATTTTGTCTGCATCGCACCATGTTTGTAAATATCTGTTTGCTTAAACTATTGATTATTTATCTTTGATTGCATGACTGTGTAAGATTAGGTTGAATGCATACGCTTTGATTTGTCTTTGCAAGATATAGCGCTATATAAGTTCCATTTATTATTATTATTATTATTATTAAATGACAAAGAGATTGTGAAAATGACAAGAGATTGTGAAAATGATGTAAAAAAGACACCACCTTACATGTTGTAAATGCAACTATAATCACGAAGGCGGTTATTTCATTTATTTTGTTGTTGTTGTTTGTCTGAAGTCTTGATGTAAGCCGTTTTGTGACACCGTATTGCAGCAGGAAAAACTGGCGGCGGTGTACAAAGAGGTAGGGGAGAGTGAGGAGAACGCGCTGACACTGAGGGCGCTGATGAAACACCCCGTCATTCAGCAGGCGGTACTGGCCTGCAAGACGTTCACAGCTCTGGTATGTCTCAGTGTCCTGGTCCTTGTTTTATACTTTAGCTGCTTGTCTCTCTGGTATATGTCTCACGTGTTCTGTTCCTTGTTTATTTTTTTTTTTATTCTTTTTATTCGATGATTATAAATAACATTGTGTTGCTTTGTTCACATCCAGTCCCCATGTGTATTGCGGTTTTGTAAATTTAGTCATCTGTTCCCCGGCACACATGGCCTACTTTTTTTTCCTTTTAGCTGCTCGTCTCTCTGGTATGTCGTCATATGTTTTGTTCTTTGTTTTATACTGTAGCTGCTCGTCTCTCTGGTATGTCACATGTTTTGTTCTTTGTTTTATACTGTTAGCTGCTTGTCTGTCTGGTATTGTCACATGTTTTGTTCCTTGTTTTATACTTTAGCTGCTGTCTCTATGGTTGTTCCTTGTTTTTTTGTCGTTGCTCTTGTTATGTCCTCACATGTTTTGTTCCTTGTTTTATACTGTTAGCTGCTTGTCTCTCTGTTATGTCGTCACGTGTTTGTTCTTTGTTTTATACTGTTAGCTGCTTGTCTCTCTGTTATGTCCTCACATGTTGTTCCTTGTTTTATACTGTTAGCTGCTTGTCTCTCTGGTATGTCGTCAGTGTTGTTCTTTGTTTTATACTGTTAGCTGCTTGTCTCTCTGGTATGTTTTCACGTGTTGTGTTCTTGTTTTATACTGTTAGCTGCTTGTCTCTCTGGTATGTCGTCACTATGTTTTCCTTGTTTTATACTGTTAGCTGCTTGTCTCTCTGGTATGTCTCACATTTTTGTTTTGTTTACTATTAGCTGCTTGTCTGTCTGGTATGTCGTCATGTGTTGTTCCTTGTTTTTATACTATTAGCTGCTTGTCTCTCTGTATGTCTCACATGTTTGTTCTTGTTTTATATTGTTAGCTGCTTGTCTCTCTAGTATGTCCTCACATGTTTTGTTCCTTGTTTTGTACTGTTAGCTGCTTGTCTCTCTGGTATGTCATCACATGTTTTGTTCCTTGTTTTATACTGTTAGCTGCTTGTCTCTCTGGTATATGTCATCACATGTTCAATTCCTTGTTTTATACTGTTAGCTGCTTGTCTGTCTGGTATGTGTCATGTTTTGTTCCTTGTTTTATACTGTTAGCTGCTTGTCTCTCTGGTATATATGTTGTTCCTTGTTTTATATACTGTTAGCTGCTTGTCTGTCTGGTATGTCATATGTTTGTTCCTTGTTTTATACTGTTAGCTGCTTGTCTGTCATATGTGTTGTTCTTTGTTTTATACCGTTAGCTGCTTGTCTTCTGGTATGTCGCATGTGTTGTTCCTTGTTTTATACTGTTAGCTGCTTGTCTCTCTGGTATGTCGTCACATGTGTTGTTCCTTGTTTTATACTGTTAGCTGCTTGTCTCTCTGGTATGTCGTCACTGTTTTGTTTTGTTTTGTACTTTAGCTGCTTGTCTCTCTGGTATGTCACATGTGTTGTTCCTTGTTTTGTATATATTAGCTGCTTGTCTGTCTGGTATTCACATGTGTTGTTCCATTGTTTTTATACTATTAGCTGCTTGTCTGTCTGTATGTCGTCATATGTGTTGTTCCTTGTTTTATTATGTTAGCTGCTTGTCTCTCTGGTATGTGTCGTCACATGTTTTGTTCCTTGTTTTATACTGTTAGCTGCTTGTCTCTCTGGTATGTCATCACATGTTCTTGTTCCTTGTTTTATACTATTTAAAACTTGTCAGAGGTACAAGTCAAAAATATGGCTTGCAGTTTTGTGTGTGTTCATGTGTATGTGTGTATTTTATCCCCGAAGTCAGAATGCAGCTACCTTAACAGTGGGTAAAAGTGGTTGCATGCACAAAATCTCGCCATTGGTGAACCTCAGAGTTCTAGCCAAGGAACAACAACAAAAAGTCACATTTGTGTATGTTTATAGACATTGCTTTTTTTACTCATGCGTGTACTCTTGGTGGTATCTGAAAAAGAAAAAAAAATAGAACCAGTGTGAATCCATGGATGTGCTAGTAGTTTGTACGTGTATATGTATAGAGAAGGTTCATCTGTGTGAATCCATCATTACACAGAGGAAGGGACTAATTTGGTTTTGTAGTTCATGCGTCATTCAGCTTGTGTTAGTAAATCACCCCGATTATACATTATTTTATAAAGTAAAAAACTGAATTTCCGATAGTGCTCATTGACAGGACACTACCCTTAACCCTGTAGGAGTCATTTGGGCATTGCAGTGAAGCGCAATTAAGCTACATCAAACTCGTTGCCATGACCTACTAATAACATGCAGTGATGTAGAATTCAACAGTGTGAAACTGGTTTGTGTCTTGCAGAATGTGGACCAGATATGAACCCACTTTGACAAATGTGACGCTTCACCACATATGTCGCATCGCACCAGAGGTCAATTTTTAGTTATTGACAAATTGAAAATCGACAATCCTATGAAAAGTTATCACAAATTGAAATGACACACTGCAGACGTGACAAAATGAGAAATTGGCAAGTTTAGCATCAAACTAGGTGGTCAGAATGAGGCTTGGGTATTTTTAAAACATGTTTAAAAGCAAAAAGGAAACAAAATTATTCCTTGATATTTCATTAAAAGGTAGAATAATGGCTATAGTTTTATAAATCGCTCAAAATTGACAACCTGACCCCCACCTGCCTAAAATGGCTCCTAGTGGAAAAGTGGGTCAGGTGCAAAGCGACTCATTTGTGGTGGAGTGTTACATATGCAGTGAGGGGGACGGGATAGCCTAGTGGTCAGAACGTTGCACTTGCAATCTGACGACCCGGGTTCGATTCCCGTTCAAGGGGATATTTTCCCTGGAGTTAACATCAGTGTAGATTCCACTCTCCCCAAAAGTCTTTCGGATGAGACCATAAACTGAGGCCCTGTGTGCGAACGCATGCAGAACATCTTGCGCACACGTTAAATCCTTTCCGCTTTTGTAAGAGTAGGCATAGTGTGCCGGTGGGAACAGATGACAGATTTACAAACCGCATACACACGGGGACTGGATATAAAAAAAGCACATAAGGGCTTATTCCATTATCCTCGATATAAAAGAATAAAATAAAATAAAATGTTAATATGATGTAGACTACAGCGGTGTGGAACTGGTTTGTGTCTTGCAGAATGTGGACCAGATCCTGGCCTCTTCACCAGAGGACTCCAGTGCAACAGCGTGATCATGCAAGCCTGCGCCTTCAGCAAACACTGCAAGGGATGATACTGCTTCTGTCGCTGACGGAGTTGCTTGCAAGCGTCAATCAACCCATGTGGAAACATCTCCACATATAAAATCCCCCAACATTGTGGAAACATCTCCACATGTAAAACCTGACCATTGGAACATCTCCATATAAAATCATCAACCCCGGGAAACATTCTCCACATATAAAATCCCCCAACCTATGTGGAAACATCTCCACATATAAATCCATCAGCTCATGTGGAAACATCTCCACATATAAATCCAAACTGTTTGCATGAATCTGTTACTAGTGCAGTTTGCTATCAAATTGGCTCATAAATGGCACAGAAGTAAAACAGTAGCAGCAGGTGGGGTTTTTTTGGGTGGTTTTTTTTGCTCATCCAATTTCAAACTGTTCAGGTTGTTTGTTTAGTTTGCTTTTTTTTTTTTTTTTTTGGCTGTTACACCAAGCTGAGTGCACACACAACCAAAGAGTTTGGCGCCGTGGCAACTGAGTTGGTTTTCTCCTGTGTATCAGAAAAATTCTGTATAGACTGTTTTCAGTGTTTGCACACTCTGACCAATTTCTGGATGTTTTTATCTCCATGGTGTGTGATAGTATCTGGTGATATGTAGGTTTCATCTTCCAACATACGGTGTACATGTGGAATTTTTGGTTGAGGAAAGTGATTCGTATTTGACTCAACTGCGTTCACTTAGACTCCACCGAATTAAACTGAGATTAATATAAGATAAAATTGATATAGGACGATTTCTTTTTCCAATTATATGAAGAAATAAGGTAATGTGATAATAGGCTAACCCTTCACTTGATAATGTCTGTGCATCAAAACATATCATGTTTCCAGAAACCAAGACATATCTGAAAAAAATCATGTGGAAATAATTTTAAGTGTTTTGAGTGTAAAGTAGAAATCATATCGTATTAGCATGCCCTTAAAACAGAGTGCAATAGATCAGATATAAACAGCTAGATAAACTAAAATAAAATTCAGGCAATATAGACTGATTTTTTTTTTGCAACTTTGGGGGGGGGCTGATAGCAGCACAGAAGAAAAAAAGTAACAGCTACTGACGCCATGGAAATAGCAATCAGCATGTTTGCTCAGAATACAAGTTCCTAAAAGAAACATGTAATATATATGTGTAAGTTATAAATGCACAGTAGTACTCAGGAAGAAAAGGTTGACACAGGTCTCAGTGAACACAAACTGACACAAGAGTCTCAACTGACAACAAGAGGGCTGACAGAAAAGAACAGACAGGCCAGACAGACAAGAACAAACTGAAAAGAACAGACAGACAAGAACAGACAGGCCAGCAAGTAAACAACAAACGTATTTAAAAATAATTACAAGTTTTATTGTCTTAAAATTACAAAAAGCTGCCAGACAACAATACCCCCCACCCACCCCCTCCCACCTAAAAGAAAAAAAAGGGAGAGATTGGAAACGCACCCTTGACACAAATGACGCACTGAATAATCTCCGATCTGTGAACACGAAATGTTTACATAATGCAGTAAGTGACACAGAATCTACTCTCTCTCTCTCCGAGTGCAAGACCCCACCCACCCCCATTCCTGGCAGAGTGGTGCAGTAACAATCGTACTGTGTTGTGTTCATTCATTCACACCAATCACAGACACCACCACGCAGCAGCAGCTTCTCTATCGATGATGATGACGATGATCAAGGCCTCAACATACAAGCACAGGCGACCTGCTCAGCAGTGCTCATTTTTCGTTTCTCTTTTAACTCAAAACTCCTTTTCAAATTCTTAAAAAAATAGGCAATCGCTCCTTAACTGCTTTTGGCTATAAATTCTTAAAAAATAGGCAATCGCTCCTTAACTGCTTTTGGCTAAAAATAGAACACTTATTTATTACATTTCTTTTTATCTACAAAACTTTTGATCGCCAAGAAATAATCTTCGTGATTTAATGTTATTTTCCTAAAATCTTCACGATTTCCTTGGCGAAGTCATCATACCCTGTGCTAAAAAACAGGTATGCGTCAATGCGCACTAACTCTACCTGCCAAGAAGATGTGTTGGAAGCAATACCCAGTTGTTCTTTAGGAACTACTTTTTCTCACAATTTGAATCGTAAAACACTTGTACCTGAAAATCATCTTTCCTCTCTTTATGAAGAGTACTGGTTCTGAGGCAATCTCTACGCTTACTACTTGAGGCTGCACTGCATGCACAATATACACCATCTCACACTCACATTTGCTCACTAATGACAGTGGTTTTAAAAAAATTAATTAAAAAAAAAACGTTCTCTCTTCTGACAAAAAGAACAATTGATTAATGAAAAAAAAAAAATCTCTGAACTAATATTACCACTCGAAAAAAAAAACTCTTAGGAAAAAAATGCTGTATGACTGCTATTTAATCCCTCTGTGTTCCAAGTTTCTGCTGCAATACAGAAAAAAACACATCACAAAACAAATTTACCACCAAAAAACAAACATTTACAATACATACATCCAGACAAGATTCTGACTTAGACAGCAAGATCCTGATTATACATCCAGACTTCTAGATGTACAGCAAGATCCTGACTTGTAGACAGACAGCAAGATCCATACTTCTAGACAGACAGCAAGATCCTCACACACACACACTGCTGTAAAAAGTCATCAGCCTTACTAACCGAAAAGTGCTCATCTGTGAATGCTGTGTTGTCAAATGACAGTTGTTCTCAAATGTCTGTTGTCTGTTCACATGCTCACACCAGAACGAGAGAAATGAATCAATCCTCCCCCAACCCCTGACATGGCAGTTATAACAGCATACACCTGGACATCCCAGGCTCACTCATCATACACACACACTCATATGAACAACAGAAGTCCTCAGTCATGATGCGGCCAATCGTCGGACAAGGACTCAAGGTCCATGATCCATCTTCTCCAGTTCTTTAGAAGCAGATTCAGAGTCTTTGGAGTCGGCGGTGGAATCAGGCTTGACTGCTTGAGGTTCTGAAACATCCACATGTTCTGTTAATCAAACAGCGGTGTAAAGCGCAGGTTTACAGTAAAACCTTCCTATTCATGAAAACAGTCAATATTCTACAGAAAATATACATGATTGCACTTACTTTTTTCTCCTTTTTTCCCCCACCTGGGTACACAACTATATATACATAGTTTCCAAAGGGTATATCAAGAAAAAAATTCCAGGATTTATTCAGGACTTTGCCTGTAAGTTTCAAAACTAAACATGCCCAAAACTGATACTGTCATAACCACATATCACAAGAGATAGTGGAACTATCTCTAAACTAATAAGAAGGGGGGGGGAGTCCAAGTATGGTTGGATGGATACAATAATTCTGTTGTTGCTGTTCCTTGGCTAGAGCTCTGAGGTTCACCAATGGTGAGGGTTTTTTTGTCTATGCAACCGTTCCCCCTTTAGGTAGCCACATACTGACTTCGGGGATGGTACAACACCTGTGTGCATGCGTTTTTGAAATTTTGTCATTCGTTCCTACTGGAACAAAATGACCTACTCTTCCAAAAAGGCGGATTGGGTTTTTAACCAGTGCGCCAGATTTTCAGCATGCGCTTGCACACAGGGTCTTGGTATATAGTCTCAACTGAAGGACTTTGACATTCACTTTGATTTTCCCGTCAAACGGAGAAGAAAGAGCAAGGCTGAAATCCAGCCAGGAACCTTAGGGTTTACTTGTTAGGCAGGTGGACATCGTAACCATCCTGCCACACTCCTTCCTTACACAATAAAAATGATTTAGGACTAAATACTCTGTTACAAATGCATAACAACAAACAGCAACAAATACAATCAGTAAAAAAAGAAAAGGGGGAAAAAATGCAGAGCTTCAGAAGCCTTACCTTTCTTTTCACTTGCGGTAGAACTCTCCCCCTTGTCTTTGGATTCGCTGCAACATCAATCTAAACGATACAGCTCATTCAGATGTGTCCCGCAACATCATTCATCAGTATTCATCATCATCACTATTCATCATACAGATGAACTAAATATAGGAAACCAGTAAAACATAATGTTAAATATCAAATTAGATCAACAACAAATATGAAAACTTGACATGAGATTGTTGGATTAAAGACATAAAATCTGTTCAAAAAGTAAAAAGGTTCTTCATAGACAAAAAAATTACCAAAGTTTAATTTTTTTTTTATTATATACATTATATATATACATACATACATATATACACATACATACATACATATATTACACACACCACACACATATATATATATATGGTGAGATCTTACATATGTGACCATTTACCAACCACTAAGGTAGAATGGGGAATTTTGTCAGCATAGCCTCATATAACTTACTGTAAGCTTCTGTCTTTTCCTTTTATATCAGACTCAGCTATTTACATGACAGTTTCTTGCCTTTCAAGTTTAGGATTCTCCCCCCCCCCACCCCACACTCAAGGTAATGGCAACTGAATTCAAGACAGAAAACACTCTTGATTAGATTCTGACAGGCCATCTGAATGCTCAATAGTAAGTCACAAAGATGCGACAGATAAATTCTTTTTCTTTCCAGATTTTCTGTTTGTAACCCCAACAGCTAAAATTATTTTCAGATCATCAAAAAACTGTGGAATCAGGATGACCACAACAAACTTTGTAGAAACTAGCAGGGTTAGCAGTTTTACAAGGGCAAGTTTGTATTTTTTTGGTTACACATGTGGATATAAATACATAGATGACAAAATTTTCTGTGGATATAAACACATCTATGACAAATACACCCGTTTGACACAAAGTAAATATGTGTGAAAAAATATATATATATACACACACACATACATACATATATATATATATATATATATATATATATATATACACATACATATATATATATACATACATACATACACACAGAGATGACAAATACACGTGTTTGACACAAGGTAAATACCTCGAGGATTCTGCTTTGCTTTTGTCTTTGTCCACTGGTTCTTGCTTCACCTCCTTCTTCTCCTCTTTGACATCTGAAACACATCACCACCACATAAAATGCCGACCTTCCTTCCCACAATGTTATCAATGTGCTGAATGACCAACTTCATCTCTTTCTTGTCTAGTTATCTTTCTTTTCTTTTTCTTCTTCTTTTATTCTTTTATATCAAGGATAATGGAATAAGCACTTGAGTGCTTTTTTACATCCAGTCCCCGTGTGTATGCAGTTTTGTCAATTTTGTCATCTGTGTACTGAGTGATTTTATCATGGTTTCTTTTCTACGTCTGCATGAAAGCACTGAGCAATATTCTTCGTCGAATGCTAGGACAGCAACTATTGCTGCCTGTCATACGAGCAAAAAAGTGTATGTGTGAGCGTGCATGTGCGCGTGTGTGTGTGCCTGACAAGTCATGCCCAGTGCGTCCGTTTTACATATCAATGTCAAGGGTTGTGTGACCCCACCCTGCTTCAAAACAATGCTAGCCAATGTTAGTTCAGCCAGCAGCACTGCGTCCACTGCTGTAAATTCAGCGCTACCAGGGTTAACAGAAATCCCCCAGATGGAAATCTCGTGCCTGCCTAACAGTCAGTCTGGGCCATCTAAGGAAGCATCACAAAACCTTGGAAAAACCTTTTTTTTTATAAGCCCCAAAACCCCACCAACCTAGAGAGTACAATGGCTAGAAGTTCCCCTCGGAACTAAAAAAAAAACCCACCCAACAAGTCCTGTTTATCAAGTTCTGTGATCCTTACATCTCCCCCCTGGACCCCCCCCACCCCCTCTTTCCCAACAAAGCTCAAACAAAGAAAAACTGAAAACTTTTCAGAGATTTCACAAAAAGTACAGCAGATTTATACGGCAGACACACACAATGAGCTATAAAGTGACCACAGACAAAATGCATACACAAACAGGATGACAGAAAACAGACCCCCCCAAAAAAGTGGAGATGAAATCTATTGTAATCTCCAGCATCCTCACTGCCCCATTGGAAGGGGGGAAGGGGGGGGGGGGGTAAGCAAAAAGCCTTTGGTTCGAGTGTTCCAATTGGAAACACAACTGCTGACCCCGGGGGGAATTTCCCCTTCAAGGGAACCCCCCCCCCACCAAACCCCCCTGGAGTTTAAAACATGCTGACTCCAAAGTCCCTTTTGGATGGGCTATAAAATGTACGTTTTGGGGGGGGGAGGGGGGGGGGGGGAAACGGGGGGGGGGGGGGGGGGGGGGGGGGGGGGGGGGGCCCCCCCGAAAATCTTGCACAAAACGTAAAAACCGTTCCAAATTTTCAAAAGTAGGCCACCTTTGTGCGGTTTTGGAATGGCGCCAAAAAATTTCAAAACCCCCCATGACACAGGACTGGTATTAAAAAAAAAGCACAAAGTGCTTATTCCCCTAAATCCTTGGGAAAAAAAAAAGTAAAAAAGCAAAAAAAGTGGGTTTTTTCCAAACCCCTTTATTCAGATACACACTCATTTTCTATAACTTGCCTCCAAATATAAACTCGAGAGCTGGGGAAAGACAGACAAGATTTCAGACATGGCGTTTGTGCAATAGAATTACCTCCATCCTTCTTCTCCTCTTCCATACGAGGCTTCTTGACCTTGGGTTTGTAGCTGACGCGGTCACGGCGACCTCCCTCCCCTTCATCTTCGCTGTCGGAGAACTCCTCCTCGCAGGCTATGCGCTTGTCGCTGGCCCGGACTGCAGAGACAAACCACAGCAAAGTGTTCCCTTACTTACTGCACTGCCAACTCTTCATTTTCTCTGGCAATGATAAAAACTTGAATTTTTATTTAAAAAAAAAAAAAAAAAAATTATGGTTGCAGAAATAATGTATCAGACTATAGCAATCGTCCTGGAGAGAATAGCCCAGGACAGAGGACTCTGTCGGACTTTTGCCGGCGGCCTATGCTCCAGTGGGAGTGATGGGCCTAAGTAAGTAAGTATGTAATAGCAATCGTCAACAGTCACTCAATCAGCTAAAATTACATAGACATGCAAACAGTTTCTTGGAAGAAAACAAAAGCAGGATAAGGGGGCTGCTGCACCTTTGGCTTCTTAGCATACGCAGCCTTAATTAATAAATGGAATTTATTTAGCGCTATAATCTTGCAAAAAAAAAAAATCAAAGCGCTTTCATTCATCTTACTCATTCACATGCAGCCTTTCAAATTCAAATGTATAACACACCACCTCGCTCGCAACGCACCACAAACACACACATAAAGTCGTACACTTGGCAGGTGATGGGTTTTGGCTGCCGAGGGCAGGACAAAAAATGAAATGGAACAAGAGGGGAGAATCTTAGGTTTGAAAAATTGTCTTGAGCCAGATTTAAAAACTCTAAGAAGGCTTTTTACAAGGGGAGAAGGGAGGTCATTACAAAGGAGGGGCCTTCACTTCCACGCAGTACTTACTGGACAGCGTTTGTGGACTGTCCGATCCCCACACTTTTTGTCATTCAAGGGACCCCCAGGGTGGGTGCCACAATTTTTTCCAAAAAGAACATCAGAAAAATCCTCAATTTCCAAAAGTCAATACCAACGCACTTA
>JAQIHA010000935.1:0-12720 GCA_028751875.1 Rapana venosa
TTTGAAACGGGTCTTTTTAAAACCCAATTAGTAGCAGCAGATTATTCTGTCTGTCTGTCTGCTGTTGTCTGTCTGTCTGACTTTTTGTCTGTCTGTCTGACTGTCTTTCTGATTTCTGCTTCTGATGTTGTCTGTCTGACTGTCTGTCAAATGTCTTCTACTGTCTGTCTGTCGGACTGTCTGTCTGTCATTTGCCCTGTCTGACTGTCCTGTCGTCTGACTGTCTGTCCGTCTGACTGTCTGTCTGACTGTTCTGCCCTGTCTGAAGTCTGAATGTCTGTCAAAATGTCTGTCTGTCTGATTTGTCTGTCTGCTATTTGTCTGTCTGACTGTCTGTTGATTTCTGTCGTCTGTTCCTTCTCTCTCTCTCTCTCTTCTCTCTCTCTCTCTCTCTCTCTTTCTCTCTCCCTCTTCTCTTTGTTTGTCTCTGTCTTTCCCTCTGTCTCTCTTTCTTCGAGTGTTTGTTTGTGGTGTTGTGTGGGGGGGGGGGGGGGGGCAGAGTCTCTCTCTCTCTCTCTCTCTCTCTCTTCTCTCTCTCTCTTTTCTCTCATCTCTTTTCTCTCCCCCTCTCTCCCCCTGTCTCTGTATTTACAGCTACAAGGTCAATGTTTTGTTGCAGGTGTTAAAAACCACGATACGAAATCTGTTTATGACGATTCTTTTATTCCCCAGTTACTCAATCATTGTCTTAGTTAATGTGTTGTTCACCCAATCCTGTCTGCATGTTTCCTTGTGAATGGGGAAAAAAGTTTAAATCCAATAAACTGTTTTATTGATTGTCATTGTTGGTATTTTCTCTGTCTCTTTTTCGTCTCTGTTGTGTGTCTCTGTCTGTCTGTCTGTCTGACTGTCTGTCTATCTCCCTGTCGGTCTGTCTGTCTGTCTGTCTGTCTGTCTGTCTGTCTCTCTCCTTCTCTTTTCCCCTCCCCCTTCTCTCTCTCTCTCTCTCTCTCTCTCTCCCCTCTCTCTCCTCTCGATTTGTGTGTGTGTGTGTGTGTGTATGTTGTGTGTGTGGGGTGGAGGTCTCTCTCTCTCTCCCCTCTCTCTTCTCTTCCCCTCTCTCTCTCTCTCATCTCTCTCTCTGAAAACAAAAACAAAAGGCAAATCAAAATAACAAACAAACAAAAAAACCCAAATCAAACCAGAACAAAATCCAATAGTTTACTTCATTCATTAATGCATTCATGAACATCCCTTTGGGTTTTTATATGGAAGCAGTGACTTTGCCGGGGTGGGATAGGGAGTCACTGAATAACTTCTTGCTCTTTATGTTTTAGGTACTGCATTTATTTATAGATTTTGTGTAGACAGAGCAAAATAATCCACACACACACTCGGAATTCAGTTACAGTTTCCAAAACGGGAATTCCCGTTATGAATCATTCTGCTGACATTTTGGTAGTGGGGTGTTTTATTGTGGTTGATATTATTAGACGAAGAAGTGTGTGTGTGTATGTGTTACACACCCACACACCCACAACCACACACACACAAAACACACAAAACCACCACAACACACACAACACACCAGAGAGAGGAGAGAGAGAGAGAAAAGAGATTGAGATGTGAAAGGAGAGAGTTGAAGAGAGAGAGGAGAGAGGGGATTGAGATTTAGGTTGAGTCTATTTCAATTAAAAAAAAAATCCACAACCGATGTCACTCAACCCCTTTGTAGTTGAACTTCAGCAGCAACCATTGTTGTCTGTCGTAGCCTGACAATTCGGGACCCAGCCATCGACTTCGTGGTGGGAGAAAATTGTTATCTTTTAAGTCTTCCTGGAGAAAAAAAAGGCAGGACTGGACTAAAATGACAAAAAAATAGACAAGGACAAGTGACTGAACTATAATGTCTGTTCTTGTAAAGGGGGGAATTCCCAGACATCGTCATACAGCAGCACAAGAAAATAAAATTAGAAATCAATCTTGAGCTCAGAGAAGACTGTAATCGGAGCTAAAATCACAAATAAATGCCCAAACCCAGAAACTTTAAAACGTTTGATTTTTAGACAAATTCATCGTCTTATTTCAAGTTTAAAAGGCAGAATAATAAAAAAGAAATAATTTAAATCAGTCGTGTATTTTTGTACATCAACTGAAAATTTTTACACAAGCTTTTGGTAAAATCAAGCGGATGTGGTGGTATATAAAACTTTGAAACGGGTAATAGTTAGGGGGGTCCGTTGTGGTTACGAGGGTTATCGAAATTCGCAGAAATGCGTTGCCACTTGTGGTGCTCATTTCTTTTAAATACCTCTCCACGTCTAGACTACTTTTTGTGTGTATGTGAGTTTTTTTATATCGCTGAATGGGGCTACCTTGATTCAGGGTGGGCAAAAATTGTCGCATGTGCACAAATCTCATCTTAAGTAAACCCTCAGAGTTGTAGGGAACGAAGGAAAAAAGTCTACCTTTGTGTATTTTTTTTTTTAAAGGGGGAAGGTGAGAAATTAGGGACCTCCCCCCTCTTCCCCCGCCCGGGTGTATTTAAATGACATTTCCAACTTGTAACAGAATTCACTATCTAGCCGCTTCTGAAAACAAATATTATAAAGTCTGGTATATGTCGTGCAGACGTGTGTGTGTGTGTTGTGTTGTGCACTTTTATTTTCAAACACTTGTATAATTCCATTTTACACGCTGTAATTGCAACTTCTATAATTGTAAATAAGAAATACCGTAATCAGATAGAACTTTCTTTGCTAAAATGAACATTCTGTTTATTTATTTATTTATTTATTTATTTTTTGCGGTTGGAGCTCCAAAGTTTACCATTGCCAAGTTTGTGTTTTGAATATGCGAAAATTTCTCCTTTAAAAAAAACAAAAAACGAGCATTTTCATGAAAAATGTCCCTTCCTTGTATGGGTGTGAGTAACTACCCGCTTATTTGTGATTATGTAGCTTAGAAAATTTTCTTATGTTTCTTTTTTTCTTTAATTTTTTTTTAATGCCATGCATTGGCAGTTCATTTAATTTTCTGTGTGTGTGTGTGTGTTTGGGGGTGGTGTGTGTGTGTGTGTGTGTTGCTTGCTTGCGTGCGGGAGGAGGAAAAGAGAGAAGGAAGAGAGAGAGAGAGAGAGAGAGAGAGAAAAGAGAATAAGGAGAAGAGAGAGAGAGAGAGAGAGAAGAGAGAGAGAGAGAGAGAGTGACAAGGTTTATTGTGATATGAGGACGGAAGAGAGTGGTCGCTCGGGGCCTCAGGAACAGAATACAACGATTGACAGAGGCAGATTAAGTCCTCGTCTCAAACCCTGTAAGTCGGAATGCATCGGCTTACATTTATGCGTGGGTAAAAAACCCGGTACTCGTACGCATAATCTCACCATTGATAAACCCCCAGGACTAGGTGGAAGGCTAGGTACAGGGGGGGGGAAATGGAAATAATCCAAGAAACAGGAAAAGAATAGCATCAACCACACAACAACCAACCAATACAATTAACTGTATAGGTTGTGCTTGCATCTCGCTCGCCTTCTGCATGTAAAACATAATATCGAGTTACAAACTCTGACACGAGCACTGACGTCTCCCTCCCCTCCTCTCCCCTCTTCAGTCTCCACAACACACACAACCACACACTCACTCACAAAAAACACACACACACAAACCACACTACACACACACACACATACAACACACCCACAAATATACCTATATATATATATTTATTTATATTTGCAGAAGCGAGATCTGTGTTGTGTGTGGTGTGCGGGTGTGTGTGGCGGTGGGTGGGTGAGTTTGTGGGTGTGCGTGGGCTACTGCAGGCTTAACTAATGTGTGCCTATCGTGTGCATACGGATGTGTGTGTATGTGTGTGTGTGTTGTGCACTGTCCCGCACGTGCCATACACGCTCGCGACTTTGTATTGGTGCGTTACCTGAATGCATGCATGTGTATGAAACGTCCCTTAACCACCTCTCTTTGTTAGAAGTATGCATAATACCAGACTTACAAGGAGCGCTACTCCTGTGTTCTTGCTAACCATGGCCTTGATATGTCCATGTGGTGGGACAGCGCTTTAATTTTATATCTAATATTCTCTATTCTGTTGCTCGGACACGCTCACCAGTGCTGCTCAAATGTGAAGTAAACGACCTGTTTAATTTTATATCTAAATCTGTTTTATGTGCTTCGAGACACGCCCCCCACCACCTCAGTGCTGCAGTGGGAAGCATAACTGTGACAGGTTCAATCCAGTGTCAATCTCCTGTACCTGGACCAAGCTTTCGGAACAGTCGCTGACTTGTGGCTCAATCACCGTTCATTTCTTCTTTTTCTTTTTCTTTTTCTTTTTTTATTTGTATCTTACTTTTTTTCCTTTATTATTTATTTTTAATTCTCTTTTAAAAATCATATTACCAGGATTGGCTATGATTGAGGTTGCGTCTGCTTATATTCCTTATTGCTCTGGCATCTTTTATCCTCTACAGGGGCTTTACTGTCTCTTGTCTCGCCTCGCTTGTTGCTCGGGTGATTTGCGGTTGCTTTGTGGGCGACTGTCGTGTTCTTGTTGAGACTCGTTTTTTGTCTTTTGTTGGTGTTGTTGTTCGTTGTTGTTTTTTGTTTGGTTTTTCTTCGTTAAAATTATGTCTCTCCCCTTTCTCTCCCGGTAACACTATACACCGACACCTGTACGTTTACTTTATTTTATTTAGATTTTATTCTTTTTTTCTCTCGATTTTTTTTCTCGTCATGGGGGGGGAACCCACTATCAGACTGATTGAAGTTATATTACAAATTGTAGTGCTACAGAGCGCCGGTAATTGATTTTCTACTCCTTTCTATGCCACATCTCTTCCTTCCACACTATACCCATCAAGTATTTCACTCCCCCCTCACCTATTTCTTGTTGCGTTATTGTCTGTCTCTCTTTTCTTCCTTATCTTCACCATTCTTGCTACACTATTAATACTTTCCTCACATAAAAAATACTTTAAATGTGAATGTCTCGCGTCTCTCGCTCTCACATAGCTTCATGGCCCTCAAGGATGGCTTCTCTCGAATTTGACATAAAATATAATACCATTGCAGTCACAATTAAAATCGAAGATATACAACAAGGATCATCACTAACCAAGGTAAACTCCATTTAATACTTTAATAGGTCTTTCAGAGTCAAGACTTACAGAAACACATCTCATAACACACTGACATTTCCATTCCAGGATATCATAAATCATGCACGAAAATAAGAATTCCGCAAAAGCCCAAAGAAATCTCTCTTAATATATTTAGCTGAGTCTGTACGACGTTCAACGTCTCTTCATCCTTGACACAATTTTGACCGTCGCTTGATTGAATCCATCTGGATCGAAAGTTGCTATAAAAGGTTGCGCAGCGCTTTTTTTAATGGTTTCCTGTTTTATTTTGTGTCGTTTGTTCTTTTGTGCTGCGGTTCTGCTTCAGAATTCCAACTGAAAGAAAAAATTGGAGTTACATGTTTGACTCATGTTGAACGTAGTCCTTTTAGAATCTAGGGAATTACTCTTACTAGGTGATTTTAATTTGACCTTAGCAAAATGTAAAACATACAAGGACCCAAGTTCTCGCGATATCTCATTCATTTCACCTCTCATGTAGTAACTTCACCTACACATATGTCACGTCAAATTCTAATCACTACAATCATTGATCACATTATGTATCAGACTCCTAATTAACATCATTGATACTATGTGTCCCTGTCACCACACTGTAGCCGACCACTTCCCCAGTCACTGTACCTCTTGGTCAAAACAAAGGAACAAACTATTCCTCTTATAACCTGGCCATTGTAAACTATACCTATATAGCTCTTTTGCAAAATTTAATGAGCAGCTTTTCTTAATAGAGTTAAGGTGGGCAGTTCATGCTCTCTCGAGAAACATTAAATTTTACTGTCCAGACCTGGGCCATTGAGTTCTGGATAAAAGTTTTTACTGAAAATCTATAACGCAAATCTTGCCCCATTAAATTCCTCGCAAGGAGCAAATACATGTCCGCATGCCACCTTGGTTTACATAGGAAAAATAGAAGAAGCATGCTATCTTAGAGAGCTTCTTAAAAGATAACATAATCTACCTATAATGAAGGAGGCAAAAAAATTAACGAGAAATTGCAATGAATTCACCAAAACGGCGACGAGGAAATGGTAAATATTTCCTTCGTATCTTCTTTCATCAAACCAAAATTCTAAAGGACTGTTCGTGCGAAGGCAATCAATCAAATAACAAATAATCAATTTGTCACCGTCCACTATCTTAACCGCTCTCTCTTTAAAAGCATATTCTTGCTGATAAAAACGAAACAATCAGCTTCCTTTTAATATTTTCTTGTAACCTTAATTAACAATGACGCCAAGATCACGAAGTCCAATGATCTCAATGAACTTATAACAATGAGATTTGCTACCAAGAAAAGGGTTTTTACATCAAAACTCCACATTACCCATTCATATCTGTTTCTGACGCGTCCTACGATTACCTGACTACCTCAAACAATCAAGTTCGCGTTGGTCTTGATGGAATAGATGGCAGATATACTGAATAACTCTCAGCTCTCCAGTTTATTACAGACACTCTGACACATATCTATACCTTTTGTTTCATAAGAACTATTTACCCAACCGGCTCCCTTCAAAACTGCTAAGAGTGATCCGATCACAAGTTCTGGAGACACTTCTGATCCCTCAATTTATAGGACACCAATCTCTATTTTGATCTTACACTTTCAAAATACATTTGGAAAAACATAGGAATTAAACACTTAGTCCATCATTATAGTTATTAACCTCTTACTTCGATCACCCTAATCTGTCTGGACGCGCCTTAGAAAAAATCTCTAGTGCCCATTTACACGGACATTATCTAGTTTGTAGCGTACAATCCCTTGGCTCTGTCTAACTTTAATGACAAAACTATTTGTGGACAGTATGATTTGTATGATTTCTACAAAAAAGCTGCTTAGTATACCACTCTCGACCGAAGACCTTCTCTTTAAAACCTAGAATTATATAATCTCTACAAATACTCTTGAACTTCTTGCCTTACTTTTCTTTACTCAACTGGCCAACAATCGAGCGTTTAATACGCTACATCCACAATCCATATCTACTAAATAACCCATTCATTCTGGGAGTACCACAGGGCTATCCATTTAGGACCATTTCCGATGCTTTCACTTATACATAATAATATAATAATTAGAATGTATGGTATATTTATATAGCGTCTCCTTTATCTTGTAAAGCAACAAATTCAAGCCGCTCAGTATTTTATTTCATACCACTTTAAGTCATGGCCAGATGATATCCTCGTGAATTTCGGGTGCTAACTCCCCACGGGGAGAGCGGGAGATAACGTGTCGCCTCTTTGCGCTCGCAGCACCCTTTCACCCCGCTTTTTTTTTTTTTTCTTATTGTTTTTTTGTTTCGCAGCTGGTTATTTATTCCCTATCAGAGGGCTTTTTCGCATCACAGAATTTTTGCCAGGGCACAACCTTCTTCTTGTTACTCCCGGGGTTTTTGTAAGTGCGTCTAATATCAAGTTTATGGGTTTCACCTCCGGGACCTCGGTTTATCGTATCATCTACGAAACCGCTATCTAGCGCCCCAGACCACTCCACTCATGCGTCTTAAGGGGTATGGGGTGAAAAATCTTCCCGGTCCAAAGGTGGTACTCGTAACCGACGCGCACACCTTCAGACTTACGGACTTTTCCGCTTTCTAGACAGGCTCGCGTTTCTCCTCTAGACTAGACTCGACTCCACCCATTACATAAATGACCTTCCTCTACATATCATTATCTCTAACGCGAACTTTCTTTGCTGACAGGACACAACTTCTTTACAAGCCCACTCTATTGTTTACTGACATTTACTGATCTCCTAGACGCACATGGACATTGCAAAAAGCACTGATGATATCTAGTCTATATATGGACCTGAACTAATCATATCTCTATACACCCCCTAAACAAACAATATCGCATGCTTTTCATACAACTACACCAGACAAAAGCGACATAAATCTATCTAATAAATTTTACTCATCTCCATTATTGAACAAGGAAAACAACATTCTAGTAACAAGCCTGTCCTCACCCAAGTTCTAGGAGTAACCAATGATGAAAATCTCAGCTCGGTACATCACATTATCCCATCTGTGCAATAATCTCTGTCTCAAAGAGATATCACCAACCTGACTAAAATCAAAAATCTTTTTGAGTACTTTCATTCACGAAAACTATTCTTTCAAGCTACTTTATACAACGGCCTCAAATAGTTTATGCTTCAAAACACATGTGGAATTCTGTCTAGGCAAACACTATGAAACCATTATAAGTCTCGTATAAACGTGCTCTTTAAATATGGTTTGTCTATGAAGATGGACTACCTTACTGAGAGTGGGATTATATCCCAGTTAAATATTTTCCCCTACACCAATAGACTAAGATTTAAACACAATCGGCTTTCATGATCGAAGTTAAGATAATGACAGGAACAGTTTCTACCCTCATCCTTACTAGAAAAGTTCCAATTGAATCATTCTACAGACAATACCTTCCGACAAAAGCATGTTGTCCCTTCCACAAGAATAGATTTGTTCAAACTTAGCTTACTTTTACCTCAGGCCCCCTGTGCTGTGAACGTCTTCATGATCATTTAGGCACAACTCCCAATCTCATTAACCATCTGATATAATAGTCTTATTTTACTATCCACATTATGCATCAAATAATAATAATTCACATATCTTGATTGTTGGAAGCAAAGTAAAAATACTCTATCCTCCCCTTGCATTATAAAAAAATTATCCTCTCTCTCTCTCTACTCTCTCTCCTCTCTCCGTCTATCTCTCTCTCTCTCTCTCTTCTCTCTCTTGCTAACATGAACATTAGGCGTGCTTGCTTTGCAATCGTTTGTAAGTGTGTGTGTGTGGTGCTTTCTGTCCCCCTGTGTGGGTGTGGCGTGTGACCTTGCTTGTTTTTGATTTTGTAACAAGTGAATTCACCTGTGTTATGAGTTTTCCCCCCCTTAATTCTCTGAGTTTGGGTTGAGTTTGTTTTTAATGCAGCTATCCGGTATCGGATTGATAAGTTGCAATGATTTCTAGTTGGTCAATTTCATTACTTTCTGTGGACTTTGTATCAATTCTAATAATGTGTTATTTTGGATATGCCCAGAATGAATAGAGTGTGTGTGTGAGCTTATGTGTGTGTATGTGTACTTGTGTGTGTACAGTGAGTTGTAATGCAGGCCCATTCACAGTGTGTGCAATGTGAAGCGATAGAAAAGAAAAGCTGTTCCGTGTTGTTTATTTTTGAAAGAGCTGATGTTTGATTGTGAATTGCTTTCTTGATTGCTGTTGATGGCTTGCTGTCTTGTACATTAAAACAATGTTTATTTCCTGGTTTTGTCTGTACAATAATGTTCATGGTTATGATCATCTTGCATAATCATGACCTGAGTGTCCTTATTCATACTCTTGGTCTGTTGAGAAATGTCTTGCAAAATTGGATATGTATCCAGGTTGTGTGTGTGTGTGTGTGTGCTTCATTACAGCGGTGTGGCCCCACCTTGTGAGTGTGTATGTGTGAGAGTGGGTGTGGTGAGTCGTGGGTGGTGTGCATGCTGTGGCTATAGTGCGTATTTGTGTGTGTGTATGTGTGGTATGTGTATGTGTTGTGCGCTTTGCTGCTCGCGCCACGCTTGTATTTAGTTTGGACTTTGGCGGGGTTAAGTTGTTTGTTTAGGGGGGGGGTCGGCTGTTGGGCAAGGGGTGCTGTTTTGTGGGTGTTTTTTTTTTGCCGCTTCTATTTTGTTTTGTCGTATTCACTTCGCTGATTGCGTTTCGATTCGTCCTTGTTTTTTCACTATTCGATCATGGTCGCGCGTGGTCGTGAAATATCTTCATGGTTATTGCTGAACTCGGCCCCATCACGCCTGGTCGCGTTGCATGTAATTGAATTTATACATTATCGTGTAACAAGTATGTGTACATCTTGACAATGTGTAGCATGTTTATCTTTATCAATTATTAAGTTTGGTTGTGTTATTTTTTTGGCTCTCTGGTTGTTGTTCTTGGTTGTTGTTGTTGCTTTTTTGTCAGTTTTCTCACTTTGTTTTATCATGCCTTTGTTGTTTGGTTTTTTCCCTCCTTCTCTTTTTGCTTTGTTTGTGTGTTTTGGTTAAGTCTTCGGGGGGTGGGGGTGGGGTGGTATTTTTTATGGTTTTTCTTCTACATTTTCGTGCTTTGGGGGGGGGTTTTCGTTGGGGGGAGATCGTTTTGAAACAGCGGTTATCGCGACACCCTTGTTTTTATGTCGAGACTGTTGTATAAGTTTTGGGTTATTATTATTAAGATGTATCCCTAACGGGCGGGGACTGGATGTAAAAAAGCACATGTGTGCTTATTCATTATCCTCGAAATAAAAGAATTTGTCATTGTCATTGTCATTGTCTCTCTCTGTATTTACAGCTTACAATATCAGTGTTTGTTGCAGATGTTAAAAACCACGATACGAAATCCGTGTTGTGACGATTCATTATTCTCCAGTTACTCAATCATTGTCTTAGTTACATGTGTTGTTCACCCAATCCTGTCTACATTGTTCCCTTGTGAATGAGGTTAAAAGCTTATCGCAATAAACTGTTTTTATTGATTGTCATTGTTATTATTTTCTCTGTTGCTGTCTTTCTGTCTCTGTCTCTCTCGGTATCTCTCTCTGTGTCTCTGCCTCTCTGATCTGCTTATCTGTGTGTTGTGTGTCTCTGTCAGTCTGTCTGTCTCTATCTGTCTCTGTCTGTCTTTTCATTCTGTCTGTCTTTTTGTCTGTCTGTCTGTCTGTTGTCTGTCTGTCTCTCTCTCTCTTTGATTGTGTGTGCATGTGTCCTGTTTCATGGCTCTCTCTCTCTCTCTCTCTCTCTCCCACTCTCTCTCTCTCTCTCTCTCTCTCTCTCCTCTCCTCTCTCTCTCTCTCCTCTCTCTCTCTCTCCTCTCTCTCTCGTCTCTCTCTCTTTGTATTTACAGCTTACAATGTCAATGCTTGTTGCAGGTGTTAAAAACCATGATACGAAATCCGTGTTGTGACGATTCATTATTCTCCAGTTACTCAATCATTCTCTTAGTTACATGTGTTTTTCACCCAGTCCTGTTCGTATTGTTCCCTAGTGAATGGGGTTAAAAGCTTATCACAATAAACTGTTGTTATTAATTGTCATTGTTATTAGTTCTCTGTCTCTGTCTGCCTCTGTCTCTATCTCTCTGTCTGTGTCTGCCTGTCCACCCCACCCCCTGTCACTTGCTTTTATATTTATTACTTTTATTTTATTCTTTTATATCGATGATAATGAAATAAGCACTTACTGTGTTTTTTACATCCAGTCCCCGTGTGTATGTGGTTTTGTAAATTCTGTCATCTGTTCCCACCGGCACACAATGGCCTACTCTTACGAAAGGCGGAACAGGATTTAACGTGTGCGCAAGATGTTCTGCGTGCGTTCTCTTCTCTCTCTCTCTCTCTCTCTCTCTCTCTCTCTCTCTCTCTCTCTCTCCTCTCTCTCCTCTCTCTCTCTCTCTCTCTGTGTTTGTGGTTAACGAGTTTGCTCTCTCTGTCTTTCTCTCTCTTCTCTCTCTCTCTCTCTCTCTTCTCGTCTCTCTCTCTCTCTCCTTCTCTCTCTCTCTCTCTCTCTCTCTCTCTCTCTTTTCTCTTCTGTTCTGTCTCTGTTTTTCTGTTTCTGTTTGCTTCTTCGACTATCTTTTGTTTGTGCGGGTTGTGCGGCGTGCGGTTGTGGTATTTGGTTTTTCTGCAAACACATAGGGTAAGGAACGATGGATAAAAGTCGCATCTCTTTGTGTTTCAGGGGGTTGGAAGGAATCAGGTAAAGAAAAAAGCCATCCCACACCATATCCCACACCGGGGGACACTCACGGGTGGGTTTTTCTGTTTTGTCATCTACCACAGCCCCTTTTTCCCAGGGGGAAAACCATTTCGGGTTTTTGAACAAGTACTCTCTCTCCTCTCTCTCTCTCTCTCTCCCCCTATTCTTCTTCTCCCTTCCTCTTCTCTCCCCCTCTCTCTCTCTCTCCTTCCCCCTTCTCTCTCTCTCTCTCTCTCTCTCTCTCTCTCTCTTTATTTTTAATATATATATTAAAAATATTTTAATATATATTATTGTGTGTTGTTGTGTGTGGTGTGTGTGTGCTGTTCTCTGTCCTGTGCGTCTGGTTTCGTCTGTGTCTGTGTTTGGGTCGTTTTCTTTCCCTAAAAAAAATTTTTTTTATTTAATGTTAATATGAATGCCTTTTTTTTTCTGGTACAATCGAGACCCATCGTCAAAGTAAACGACCAATTAGCTCTCTCGCCATATTCTACGTGATTTTTTCAGAAAGTTGAAATGGGTAAAGCCCCAAAAACAACACACAATACTAGAAAAAATTTTTACATGGTGTTTTAAAAGACATCCTTTTAGAGATTTAACGCTTGATGTGTGTTTTCTCCACTGCCAAATATAAAGATTGTTTTTAGCACACAAAAGCTTTTGTTTGTTGTTGTCATTGCAAAGTGTGCATATTGTGTTTTTTTGAAAAAAATGTTTTTTTTTAAACCCAAAAACAAAAACAACAACACAAAGAAAACTGGAATATTTTTATGCAGTGGTGAACAGCTTCAATGATAAAGTGAAAAAAACCCCAATGTATAGCTTTTTTATATCGCATTCGTAACACCAAAAATTTTTAATG
>JAQIHA010000936.1:0-12730 GCA_028751875.1 Rapana venosa
GCCACTCTATTACACAACAAACAGGTTTTTTTAACGTGGCGCAAGATGTTCTGCAGGCGTTCACAACACGGACCAAGGGTTATAACCATCCGAAGGCTTTTGGGAGAGGGGTGCACTGATTTAACTCCGGGGGAAAAAATCCCCCTTAAAAGGGGAACAAATCCGGGTCGTCGATTGCCACGAAATGTTTAACCACTAGGCATCCCGAGCCCCTTTTGCATTGACATTGACTCAACAAAACATTTTTCTGCGGGGCTATTCCCCTTGTTGCTTCTGGTGGGCGACTGTCTGCGCAAAAATGCTGAACCTGCGGGTTTTTTTGCTTTACACATTGCATCACACGTTTATTGTTAATCATTGCGTCCTTTTTTGTTGCGCCCTTTTCTTCTCGATATCTTCCAGCGCTGGCGTTTGCTTTTTACAGTTGCATCACTCACACATTATTATTAGTATTAGTATTAGTTTTAGTATTAAAAGTAGTAAGTAGTATAGTAGAAAGTAGTATAAGTATATAGTAGTATAGTAGTAGTATACAGAGCAGAAGCACATCATTTGAAGAGATGAGATAAAAAGAAGAATGAGATGAGATGGATATGAGAGACGACGAACGACGACACGAACGACGAGGGAAACGACGATAGAGATGTGTAAAAGATAGAAGATCATTATTATTACATTTCATGTTAAGGGAATAACACCCATGGCTTTTTATTACACCAGTCCCAGTTTTTATCAGTTATGAAAAAAACAAACAACAAAAACCCTTGTCATCCCCTCCCACCGACCCCACCGCGCCGACAAAGGGCCTACTCTAAAAACGGAACCTTTTTTTAAACGATGGCCAAGATGCTCCACTGTTTTCCCACACGGGACCTGGTTTCTATCCATCCGAAGGACTTTTGGGAGAAGGGAGTCGGCACTGATGTTAACTCCCTGGCAAATTATCCCCTTTAAAAGGGGTTTCGAACCCGGGTCACAGACACGAGCGCTAACGCAACGCTCAAACCGAGTACCACCCATCCCCCGTCGATTGATCACCGCATCTTTTTCGTGTCTTCGTGCTGTTTTTTCTTCCCCTTTTTTCATGAAATCCCAGCCACATTTCTTGATTCTTCTCCCTGGCTTACAAAGGAAGAGGAAAGCAGACACACACATGTTTGCCATGTTTTTCCACAGCTCCTTTTTTTCCTTTTCCCCCCTTCTTTTCCCTCCTCCTCCCCTTCTCCTCTCCTCTACCCCTCCCCTCACCCTTCCCCTCCTCTCCTCTTCCCCCTCTCCCCTTCTCTTCCTCCTCTTCTCCTCCTTCCCTCCCCCCCCCCCTCTTTTCTCTCCTCTTCCCCCTCCTCCCCTTTTCCTCCTCGACCCCCTCCCTTCCTTTTCCCCCCTTTTCCCTCTCCACCGTCCTCCACACTCCCCATCCCCTCCATCCCCTCCCCGTTACCAAGCAATTGCCTTTGCTGCAACTGGCTGAAGTGCAGAAACCCAACTGAAAGTGACAAACATCTCACCCTTTCTGATGAAGAGGCAGAAAGAGAACAGAAAAAGAGAAGAGAGAGAGAAAAAGAGAGAACAAGACAGACAGAGACAGAGAAAAACACAGAGAGAGACAGACAGATAGATAAAACGACAAAGAAACAGAGAGACATAAGACGAGAGAGCACAGCGAGAGAGAGAGACAGAGAAAAGACACAGAGAAGACAGAGCCCCTGACGCGCCGGGTGCAGTTCAAAGCTCCCCCCTGGCCCAAAGAATGGTCCTTTGTTGCAAGGGGGGGTCCGACTTTCAGCCAAGGGCGCCTGCCTGCCTGCCACCTGCCTCTGCCTCCGCCTGCCTGCCAACTGCCTTCCCGCCTCCTCCTGCCCCTCCCCTATCTCCTGCCTTCTCCTCCCTTCTGCCTGTCGTCTACCTGTCGCCTGCCGTCTGCCTGCCTGTCTCCTGCCTGCCTGCCTGCCGCCAGCCTGCCTATTCCCTGCCTGCTCCTACCGTCTGCCGCTTTCTACCTGTCGCCTGTCTGTCTACCTGTCTGCCTGCTGCCTGCCTTCTGCCTGCTGCCCCCGTCGTCTACCTTCCCCTGTCGCCTATCTCCTGTCTGCCTGTCTGTCACCGTCCTGCCTTCTGCCTGCCTGTCTGCCTGTTGTCCTACCTGTCTGCCTGCTGCCTCCTGTCTCCCTGCCGTCGCCGTTTCTGCCGTCTACCTGTCTACCGTCTCCTGCCGAATGCCAGCCTGCCTCCCCTGCCAGCCTCCCCGTCTGCCTCCTGCCTGCCGCCTGCCTGCCTGCCAGCCTGTCCAAGATGCTCCATGGCAGGAAGCCCAACAATCAAGGTCAGAGACAGGCCAAATTAAGCCCCCTTTTCCGTCCACAGGGGAGGGGGGGGGGGAGGGTTTTACTCTACGTTTGTTACGAGGAGCAATAAAGCATAGATTGAAAAACTGGGAGGCTTGGATAAAGTGTTTCTGGGCGGCATTTGGAGAAAGTTATCAAACAGCAAGAAATTTTGAGTTAAATTTTTGTTTATTTCTTTTTCTGTTAGAAGCTTAGTTTTTAACCGTCACCCTCTTTTTAAACCCAAATCCCGGGGTTTTTTGTAGGGGTTTTTTTTTTACCAAAGATTTAAACAACCGTTCAAAAGAGCCTTCCCATTGTTTCCATTTTGCTCCACCAATAATCACACTGGCATTGACAACTATAACTTCTGTTTTGTTGGTGCAGACACTCTTCAAAAGTCTAATATCACTAAGAGTGAAAAAGACGTTAAATTGAAGACAACAACTCTTCAAAAGAACATTCCCATTGTTTCCATTTCGCTCCACCAATAATCACACTGGCATTGACAACTATAACTTCTGTTTTGTTGGTGAAACAGATACAAGCCAAGTTAAGCCCCCCCTTTTTCTGTCCACGGGGGGGGGGGGGGGGGGGGGGTTGGGGTTTTGTCCCCTACTGTTTGTTAAAGGACAATAAGCGATAAGGGGGGGGTGCTGATGATGTTTTGATAATATGTTTCTTGGGGGAGGGGGGGGGGTGGGGGGTTCTTTTGGGAAGATTGGTTGTACGTACCATAAAAAGGGGAGGGCTCTGTCGGGTCAGCCCCCCCAAAACAGGCCGAAAATTAAATGTTTTTCTACATCAACAATTTTTTTTTTTTTCTCACAGAAATAAGGAGAAAACACAGATACTAGAGAACTGATACATATCCGGTTTGATCTCTGATTTCCCCCTCTCTCAGACTCTCTCCTTCCCTCTTCCATCTCGTTTTTCTGCCCTCTCTTCTCCTCTCTCTGAGTTCCTGATTTTCTCTCTCTGTCTCTGTTCCTCTCTCTGTCTCGCTTTCTCCCTTCCCTGTTTTTGTCTGCCCTTCCCTTCTTCTTTCCTCTCTCTCTCCTCTTCTCTCTCCTTCTTCTCTCTCTCTCTCTCTTTTCCTCTCTCCTTTTTCTCTCACTCCCCCCCCCCTCTCCTCTCTCCCCTCTTCTATTCCTTTTTTCTCTCTCTTCTCTCTGACTTTTTGTCTGTCTGCCCGGCCCCGTCTCTCTCTCCTGTCTCTCTGTCTCTCTCCCTCCTCTCCTCTCTTCTGTCTCCTCTGTCTCTCTGTCCTCTTTCGGGTTTTAGCACGCCCTTCAAACTCATTGCTTTTTTTTGTTCCCCCTCTATCAATACCCATACCAAAACCCGGGGGCACATTTCCAATATAGCTTCTTCTCCGCATGCGAATCACTGCGAAAAAAAACACAGCCCCTTTCATTTATCATATTATAAATTACAATTGGTAATTTCCTCTGCAGAAATCGGGGTTTGCTTTTAAGGGGCAGAGACTGTAGCCATATTTTTTGAATGCAACTTTTTTGGGATAAAGGGGAGGGGGTTTTAAGGGTGGGGATTTTTTGTTTGGTACTCCATTTTTGTGGCTACAAATCATGTTTTCCTCTAAATTTTTCCTTGGGCCCAACCTTTTGTTGCAGCGGTTTTTTTACGTGCACCAATCTAAAAAGAACACTTTTTATCTTTTTTTTGTCGAAAGACACACTCAAAAACCACTGAGGGCTTTGGGATGGAGAAGTGGGTCGGGTTTCACCCAGAGAGAGAGGAAAAGAAAAAAAGAAGAGAAAAAGGGGAAAAGGGAAAGGGAGGAGAAAAGGGGAAGAAACAAAAAAAAGGAGAAAAAATCACACACAAAAACCAAAAAGCAAAACGAAAAAAACAAAAAAAAAAGAGAACAACAGAACCCGACACACCAACAACACAGCCAACAAGAGAAAAAAAGAAGGAAAGAGAGGAAAGGAAAGAAAAAAAAGAAAAAGAAAGAAGAGAAAAAGAAAAGGGAAGAGAAGAGAAAAAAAAGGAAGAAAGAAAAAAAGCCTGGTTTTTTCTGCCACCAAAGGGGAACAAGCAGGCGAGGATTGTCCCCTACTTGGAAAGGGTGGCATGCACTTCGAGCAATTGGCTGGCCCAAATCAAAGCCTTTTCTTTCGACAGTGGGGCAGGGGGTAGGGGGGGGTGGGGGGGGGAGGTACCGGTTTTCCCGTCGTTTGACAAGTTTGATCGATAGCGCGTTCGACGTGTGAATGGCGAGTCTTTTGGCAGAAAATGAAAATCCTGTCGCGAGTGGTAGTAGTGGGCTGGGAGGAGGGGGGGGGGGAAGGACAACATTGGATTTTTATACCATGAGTAGAGTGTGTGTGTGTGTCACAAGTGCGCGGGGCGTGATGCACGGACCACTGCCGCACGCACATACAGAGAGATCAATTAAAACAATATAATATATATATTAATAAATATATTAATATATAATAAATATATAATAAAATAAATATATAAATATTAATATATATAATAATATATATACGTGTGTTGTTGTGTGTGTTTTTGTGGTGTGTGTGCGTGTGTCGAACGCACATGCTGACGCACTACAGAGAATCAATCAAAACCCAAAACAAACAAAACAAATTCTTTTTTTCAAGGATAAAATAACCCCCATGTCCTTTTGTTTACATCCCTCCACGCCCTTTGGATACATCTTACTAAAAAACCCAAACCTTTACACCACAATAAAAAGAAAACAACAACAACAAACAATAAAACAAAAACAAACACCCAAAAAAAACCAAAACGCAAAAAAACCCCCCACACCCCCAAAAAAAAACCCCCCAAAACAAAAAAAAAACAAAAACAACAACAACAAATAACGAGAGAGACAGACAACAAAGACAGAAACAGAAACACAACAGAAAAAACAAGACAAAGACAGACAACAAGACAAAGACAGACAAAAAAGAGAAAAACAGACAGACGACAAAGACAAAGACAGACAAAACAGGACAAAGACAGACACAACAAAACAAAAAGACGACAAAAACAACGACAAAAACAAAGACAAGAGAAGGGGGACAGACAGACAAAACAGACAAAGAGACAGGAGACACAGACACGATACAGAGACAACCCGGCACACAGACAACAAGAACAGACCCAACGACAGACAGACACAATCAGAGACAGACAAATAGAAACACAGAGGCAGACAATATCCCAGGGAAGAAGACGAAGAAGGTAAAGAGAGGCAGAGGGAAAAACACAGGGGGATTCCGTTCAGACAACAAAGAAGAGGGGTTTAAAGGGGTTCGGACAGGCCGATTTTTTTTGCACCGATTTCCATTTTTTTCTCGAGCTGTACTGCTGGGCTGTCCAGCTCTTTTGTCTGAAAGTGCGCCGTCTGTCTGTCTGCCCTCAGTCTGTCTGCGTCTGTCTGTCTGTCGTACGTACGTACGATTTTGTATGTATTAATGTATGTATGTTGTATTATGTAGTAGTATGTATTATGTATGTTGTATGTATTATGTATGTATGTCTTTCTGTTTTCGTCTTTGCTTTTCTGTCTTTTTGTCTCCTTTGGGCTTCCCTTTTGTCCGTCTGTCTTATCTTTGTCTCTGTCTGGTTTCTGCTTTTTCCCCTCGTCTGTCTCTGTCCCTTCTGTCTCTGTTTCTGCCTTCTGTCTCTCCCTCCCTCCCCCCCTCCCTCCCCCCCCCTCTTCCTCTATCTATTTTCTAGTGTGTGTGTGTCTTCTGTCTGTCGTCTGTCTGCCTGTCTGTAGACTATTATGATGTCTTTCTGTTTTCGGGTTTTTTGTCTGTTTTTGTAGTCTTTGGGCCCTGTCTGTCTCACTTTGTCCGTCTGTCTTTTTGCTTTTCTCTCTCTGTTGTCTTTCTCTCTGTAACCCTTTGTCTGTCTCTCTGTCCCCTCCCTGCCTTCTCCCCCCCCCTCCTCTCTCTTCTTCTTGTGTGTGTGGTTGTCTGTCTGTTGTAGCTGTCTGCCCGTCGTATTACGTATTATTATGTCTTTCGTTTTTTGTGGTCTGTGTCTTAATTTTTATCTTTTTGTGTCTGTCTACTTTATCTTTTTCTTTGTCGGCTTTCTGTCTGTTTCCTCTTGCTTTCTCTGACATCTCGTCTGTCTCTCTGTCCTCCTGTCGCCTCACAACCCCCTCTCCTCTCCTCTCTCTCTCCTCCCTTCTCCCTCCCTCCCCCCCCTCCTCCTCTCATCTTCCTCTCCTCTCCTCTCTCCTCTTTCCCCTTTCCCTGTGTGTCTGTCTGACTTTCGGCTGTGTGATGTCTCGTTTGGGGTTTTCTGTGTGTGTCTGTGTGTGTGTTTTTCATAATCATGCAAGATATTCTATCTCTGTCAGCAAAGATGGCTTTCCGGCATGAAAAGCAAACTTTTTTCTTTTTTGACAGATGTTAAGGGTTTAAAAGCATTCGAATGGGACTTTTTTTCCCTAGAAGTATTTTTTTTTTCAACAAAATGCGAAAGGAACAGCTAAAACTTCTTTTTTTGAATCCTTTTAACTGAAAATTCAGTGTTGTTTAGGAAAAAAACCTACGTCAAATCCAAGAGAAAGGCAGAGGGCACAGGCCACAAAAACACACACACCAACAAAATGATACAGGAAAAGAATGCAAATTTTCCCATCTTGTCACAAACTTTGCGGACACTGTTCCACTTTTTATTATGTTGCTAAACCCCCAGAAGGGAAAATGTACTGAAATACCAACATATCTTTTTTTATATTTCCCCTGCACTTTGCCATTGTCTTCAAATGATTTATGGCCAAAACCAAAAAAATGTTATGCATGCTGATTGAAGGATGGGTAGGTGTGAATGGTGTGTTGTGTGTGTTTGTGTTGTGTGTGTGGTGTGTGTGTTGTGGTGTGGTGTGTGTGGGGTGGTGGTTGTGGTGTGTGTGGGGTGTGTGTGTGGTGTGTTGTGGTGTGCAGTGAAGACAGCCTTGACAAATTAAAAAAAAATTAAACTTTACTTCATTGACAACGTCTTTGAGAGGTGAAAAAAAACCATTACAAAATGAAAAACCCGGAGCATAGTTTTCAGCATGATACAGATTTTTTACAGATGCAAAAAGTGGTGGGGTGTTTTTTTTTCCAAGGGAAAAATAAGCAAATTTTTTTCAGTATCTTTTTTTTTTTTCCCTTGGGATGCTACAAAGGTTCATCAAAGGGGAGTTTTTTATATGGGACCGTTTTTCCCCCCCACCTTAAAAGGAATAACTTTGGGACTATTTCTTAGTATGATTGGTAGTTTTACATTAAAAAATGATAAAACACAACAAAAAAAGGGTTTTTTCCTTTTAAAATTGGGAAAAAAGGTGTCAAATTCCGGAAAACGGTTCTAAAAAAAATACCGTGCAACAAGATTTTTCATTATTTTCAATGTATGTTTTTTGTATTGTATCAGAAGGTGTTTTTATGTATACAGGTTTCTATGTGATAAAAAATGTAAACTTCTTTTAAAAATTAGGACTACCTTGATTTTTTGTGTGACTATGTTCTTTTTATGTTTTTGATATGCACATTTTGTCACTGTCTTCTTCAAAAAAAAGTTTGAAAAAATCTTACACCTTTTGCTCCGCCCTCTCCCGTCTCTCTCTTCTCTCTCCCCCCCTCTCCCTCCCCCCTCTCTCTCTCTCCTTAACCCCCCCTCTCTCTCCCCTCTCCCCCACCTCTCCCTCTCTCTCCCCCCCCACCCTCCCCCCCCCTTTTTCCCCCCCTCCCTCTCTCTCCTCTCCCCTTTCCCCCCCCCCTCTCTCCCCCCCCTCTCTTCTCCCCCCCTCCTCTCTCTCTCTCCCCCCCCCCCTCTCTTTTCTGTCCTCTCGAAGAGAAAAAGACGAGGGGGGGGATAGAAAGAATTGATTGTTTGTGGCATGCATGTATGTTACGTACGGTGCGTGCGTGCATGTGTGCGTGAGGCACGCACACCATGTGTGCGTGTTTTTTAGCAAAAAACACATTAGTTTATGAAAAACCTCTTCACACTGCCCCTAATTTCCCTGCATTCTCTTTACCTCCTTCTTCAACATCCTCCCAAAGGTGTCAGCACTGACTGAACGGGTACGGCAATCTGTTTCCCCTGACTGTGTCCGCTACCAGGGGGAACCCCACTCCCTAGGGGGAGGACTCACATGATCCTGATTGAGGGGGAGGGGAAGAGTTAGGGGCTGTGGGAAGGGAGTGCTTTCCCTTCCTCCCCAAAATGTTAAAGTAAAATGGCAAGGAGCAAAGTTCCAAGGTCTCAGAAGGGGGTTCACACAAGCACTGCTTTCTCCGCAGAATCTTGACCGTTTTGCTTCATTTAGAGTAATTTTGAAGATGGAATGGATAATGCAAAATTTAGGGGTCCTGGGAACAATTTTGTTTTCTTAGACATGAATGCATAAACACTAGAAATTCTGAAAAAAAAAGAGATTACTCTCTCTTCCCCTGGGGAGAGGAATCAACAAAAAAATTAATGACAAAATGCAATTGTAAGTATTAATCTTATATATCGCCACATCCATTTGCTCTCCTCTCTCTCTCTCTTTTCCCTCTCTCTCCTTCCCTTCTCTCCCCCCTTCTTTCCTCCCTCCTTCCCCCCAAAAAACCCACCCCTCCCACCTAGCCCGCCCACCCCCAAAACCAAATTTTCAAAAAAACCACCAAAAAAAAAAGAACCTTTCAGGGGGGCACACCCCCCTTAACGCCTTTTTTCAAAATCTCCCTCTTAAAGGGGATCACCTATCTTGGAAAATTTTAATAAAATATTTTTCTGTTTTTTACCTTCAATGTCTTTTTTCCCTTTCCGCCCAAAAAAACCACCGCCCTCCCCCCCCCCCCTCCCCCCTCCTTCCTCTTTTTCCTTCCTTTTTCCCCCCCTCTATCTGTTTCCACCGGTGGGGGGGGGGGGCCCTTATCGTGCAACAGCACCAGTGGGCTTTTTAGAAAACCAAACATTAGTTAAAACCCCTACTTACATGGTAATCTTTGATTCTCTTTTCCTCTTTTCAAACCAATGCTCTCCCAAAGGTCAGCACACTAAAAATATTCAAACTTGCCTCTCCTTCTTTCCCTCCAAACCCCCACTCCCTAGGGGCAGGACTCCCTTGACCCCTTTCTTCCGTCTCAAAATTTCCATCAAAGACTCTGCCCAAATTTTTTCCGTTTTTGGGGTTCCTCGGATAGAAGATGGTGGTGTTTAAGAAAGCCCGTACCAAAAACATTATTTTTTTAACAAAATGCAAAACGCTTGAAATTTCTAAAAAAATAATCTCCTTCCCATGGGTTAGAGGAATCAACAAAGAATTAATCAAATTTCAATTTGCTTATAATCTTTTAAAGCCGACATCCCTTTGTTTTTCCTTGCTTTTTTCCCCTTTCCCTTCTCTTCCCTCAACCCCCTCCTTTCCCCTTCTCCTCTCCTCTTCTCCTCTTTTTTTGTGTCCAAATCTTTTCTAGTTTCCTTATTTTTTTTACTGACCAAAAACCTTAAAAATTCCCCATGGGGGAAAAATAAACCCTTTTCTTGTGTGAAGACCCCCCTAGACAAATAAATTCAAAGCAAAAATTGCCTATTTTAAATTTTATACTCTATCCGTTTTTGAATGATTGGGGATTTTCTTTTAAAATAGTTTTATGTGCATATTCTACTTACTATCTTCTTCAAAAGCTTCATATGCCTTACAACATTTAATCATTTACGATCTTTCTGCCTCCTCTTTCTCTCTCACTCTGTTTCTGTCTCTCTCTATCTGTCTCTGTCTCTGCCATTCCCTCTATTGTGTGTGGGTGTCTGTCTGTCTGTGCATGCACACACACGACTGTGTGCGTGTTAATGAGCATTACCAACACATTAGTTTATGAACACGCTACTTCACACTGCCTGTAATTTCCTCTGCATTCTCTTCACCTCCTCCTTCAAGCCATGCTCTCCCAAATGTGTCAGCACTGACTGAACAGGAGTGATGGCAATCTTGTCCTCTCTGACTGTGTCTGCTACCAGGAGGCCCTGACTCCCTAGGTGCTGGACATCACTATGATCCTGGTTGACGATGATGGAGAGAGTTAGGGGGCTGTGATAGCAGGAGGGTTCTCTCCCCCTGACAAGATATATGGCAAGGAGCCAAGTGGTCAAGGCCATTGGAAGGGTCAAAATCAAGCACTACTTTCTCTGCAGAATACTTGACTGTTTTGCATTACTCATGTAAAGATGTGATAGATGGAACGGATAAATGCATCAATGCCAGTGGCGTCCTTAATGATATTTATTAGTCTCTGGAAGTGATGAACATTTGAACATCAGGGAGTCTCTAAAAACCATGAGATTATTCTCTGAAATTAATGAACAAACAAATACCGTGGAGTATCTGAAAACCTTGAGATTAGTCTCTAAAGGCAATGAATGTATAAACACCATAGAGTTTATGAAAACATCGAGGGTATTCTCTTTAACAAATAAAAGCGTAAATGCTGCAAAGTTTCTTAAAACAATGAGACTATGATGCTCTTCTTCGTAGTGTGAAAGGAAAAAATCAAAGTGATAATTGTGTGTGGTTTTTTTCTTTTTCTCTGCCTGTCTGTCTGTCCGTTTGTCTCTCCGACTAATTGACTGTCTTTGTCTCTCTTTCTCTGTCTCCCTTCCGTGTTTTTTGGGATACCCAATTCCCGCTCTAAAGTTAAAAAATCATATGCTTTACGTCTATCACCCTTTCGACTTCTTGCATAGACATTGTGCTTTTTACCCAATACAGTGTTGCAGTTATCAATCAGGAAACATAAATGTCGTTCAGTTCTTTCCCTTTAGAAACTCAGCTATGTTTTAGCCGCACCCACACTCCATATTTCCTAAGGCCCGATAGTGCAGAGGGTAGTACTGAACCAGACAGCTGAAACCACTGGCTAGATTTGATCCACTTCTATTGTCTGACTTTCACAGCAGTCGTGAATGACTTGCTCGTGCGTTCGGTTTTGCATATCAATTTTTGGGGGGGATAAATGTGTATTTTTAGAATCGTTGCCGTTAAACTTCTGCAGAGGAAACGCTTTCTTGATCTAGAAAATACGACATAGAGACTTTTGTTTATCTCTGATCATCTGAAAGTGGGTAGCTTTTCTCTCACAATTCATGTTTTTGTACATCTGCTATCTATACTACTTTTCTGAAGATTGAACAGAAAATTGATTTTCACACCGTTTCAGTCTGAGATTCCATCAAAACTTGTCTCATTTTTTCAAATCTCTGGAAAGCATATGACGACAAAAGATCAACTTTTGATCTGATAAAACGACAGCTCATTGAGATAATGGGTAAAATTAATTTGTATATTTGTGTAACAAATCTAACTCTGAATCTCTGATTATATATATATATATATATATATATATATATATATATAAATATATATTACGCAAGGCTAATCTACACTTAACAGTTTTTGTTTAGATTAAAAAGAGTGTCATTTGAAATACATAGCCATGTTTAATACCACGGTTGATCAGAAAAGCTTTTTTTTATACAATTCTTTTTTGATCGGTACACACATCTATTTTACCATATAACTTAGTCACTGATACTCAAACATTCTCACCAAAGAGTGCTTTTTTTAAGCAACTCTATTACACACCATTCTTTGTCTCACACTTTTTCTAAAAAATAAAAAAAAGACAGAAAAAAACTTCTGTGCTGCAAGGCATTTTGGGGAGTGCAAACAATCTTCCCCAGCCATCTAAAAAGGCCATTAATTTCTCTCTACACCGTACTGCCCTAGGCATTTTGTTTTACTTGTAAATGCCAGAAGAACAGCTATCGTATTCTTCATACCTTTTCCCCTTTTTTTTTGCTGTTTATTTGCTTGAATTTTCTTGACCTTATTACAAATGTAGGTCAAAGCACCAACAAAAAAGAATAAAAGAAAAAACTTATTATCAAGCATTACACTTTGTAGATGTGACCTTGATTTCCTAAAAACTCTGGAGTTTTGGGGGGCAACTGTATTGATGAAATGTTTCAGGCAATGTGTTGCGAGGGAAAGCTGACCCTGGTGGAGCCTATCCCTCCCCATGCCGGTAATGCAGGTGACAGGGATGCGCGTGGCGCTCGTGATCTGCTGACCCGGGTTCGAATCTCGTTCAAGAGGATTTTTCCTCTTAGAGTTAACATCAGTGCCGACTCCACTCCCCCTAATAGTCCTTTGGGTGAGACTATAAACTGAACTTTTCTTTTATTCTTTTATTTCGAAAATATAATTTGAATGGCTTTTTTTACATGTCCCCGGGGGTGCTTTGTAAATTTTTTTAAGTTCCCAGGAACAAGGTTTAAAAGGGGGAAGGGTTTTTTCTGGGTAGGTCCCTAGGGGGAAAAGAGAATTTGGGATGGTTAAAAACCCCCTTTCCCTTTGGGGGGGGGGCCTTGAG
>JAQIHA010000937.1:0-12726 GCA_028751875.1 Rapana venosa
GAATTTTTCGCGTTTTACTTCAGGGATGATGCTGAAATGTTCGTGTTTTTGTAACTTCCTGAATCCTGACATGAATTACGTGATCTTTAACGTGCATATTTGATCTTCTGCGTGTGTATATATACACCAAGAGAATTAAAAGTACTCGTAGTGCTGCACCTGAAGTTAACCTGGAAGATCATGAAAATTCCCGACCCTTAATTCACCAGATGCTGCCGAGAATTGAACCCACCACTTCATGGACCCGAGGGATTGAAGCGGAATGATCTTTGCTACTAGGATATATCATCCATTTGTTGTCATCATATATCTAGCACCAGTTCCCTCCAGCTATTTTGGACATTTTTATCATCATGTCATTGTAAGCAAAATGTTTTACATAATGTGTTATTACTTTTTAGGGGGGTGGAGCCATTACAGTTCTGTATGTGTTGGATATGTTCATAAGTTCAAAGTTGAAGATATGTTACCACAGTTTCAAAAAGCGCATTTGATATGGTGTGCATGTTCAGAATGAACTGAGGGTAAGTAAAGCACAAAGGAAGCCTGTACAAAACTTGTTAATCAAGATGACCCCCCCAAAATCCAATCTTAATGGAGCGGCCAGTTTGGTTTTTTGTTGGTTTGTTTTGTTTTGTTGTTGTTGTTTGTTTTTTGCTGTTGTTGTTGTTTTGTGTTTTTCTGGGTGAGGGATAGCTGGAAGAAGGTTTTAAATAAACCAAAAAAAAGATGTGTTCCGCCAAACACCTGGATTTTGTACTCTTACTTTGTTTGCTCTTATATGATTGTTAGATTTATTTTTTGGGGGAGGGGGAGTTGGCTTTCCTAGAAGCAGATCGCCTCTCTTTGCTTCTTTTTTTTCTTTTCTCTCTCTAAGTAGTACAGGATACCATGAGACATCTGCCTAAGGCAGTGCAGGGCCAACAGACAATCAGCACTCAAGCGAAGGACTGTCCAGCAAATAGCATCCTTCGTGATTAGTACAGGGAAGACGTGGTAGGCAGAGGGAGGAGGAGGGGGAGTAGAGGCAGGGTGTGGGGGCAGGGGGAGGGGGAGGGATGGAGAAGTGTGAATGAGTTGTTCGGTGGATGATAATTGCTTGTCTGGTTCCCGGTTTGCAAGCCACAGAACAGTTGCTTTCCTTTTCCCTCCCCTGTCTTTTATTGCAAATACATCGAGGGGGGGGGGGGGGGGGGGGGGATAGCCTAGGGGTTAGAACATTGCGCTGGCAATCTGACGACCTGTGTTCGATTCCCGTTCAAGGGGCGATATTTTCCCCTGGAGTTAACATCAGTGCAGACTCCACTCTCCCCAAAAGTCCTTCGGATGAGACTATAAACCGAGGGCCCCGTGTGCAAACGCATGCAGAACATCTTGCACACACGTTAAATCCTGTTCCGCTTTCCGGAGGAGTAGGCCATTGTGTGCTGGTGGGAACATGACATAATTAACAAAACCGCATACACACGGGGACTGGATGTAAAAAAGCACATAAGTGCTTATTCCATTATCCTCGATATAAAAGAATAAAATTTTGCAAAATTAAAAAATAAATGTAGAGAAACACAAAAGCCTGCATGAAGAATAGGCTCAAGAAAAACCAGAGAAGAAAATAGGTCAAAAACGAAAATTCTGTTTATGAAGTTATAAACAAACAGGTAGTAGAATATCACCCACTACCATTTCGTTCATGTTGCCCTTTTACTCTAAACGACAACAAACACAAACAAATGCAGAATCTATACTAACATCAAAATCAATGCAGTTGCAGCTATCAGCAAAGCATATAAAACGGCTACAAAATCCAGAGAGAAAAAAAACGAAACATTTGCAAACCTAACACACACACACACACACACACACCACACACACACACACACACACATATATATATATATATATATATATATATATATATATATATATATATAATATATATATATATATATATATATAATATATATATATATATACAAAACCACTACCACCAGGACTACAACTAACACTACCGCTACCACCACAAACAACACACATCAACAATATAAAAAACAACAACAAAACAGCAAACAACAAACAACAACAAACAACGACAACTACAACGCCTCAAGCTCACGCGCACACTTAAACGAATATGCACAGTTTAAAAACAGAATCGGGTCTCTGTGGCATGGGAATTTAACGGGATCAATGAAAACTTAACTTGTCTTGCCTCCAAAAGATCCCAGGATTGCTCTAAGCTTATCAGCTTGCGCGTGCATTGCACGTGTAATGCAAGGGAGAACACACAGGGGTCGGTTGATGGATCCGAAAAAAGGACTAAAGTATATTGAAAAAAAAATTGAACTAAGAAAAAAAAAAACCACTTTGTGCTCTGATCTTCACTTGAATCTTCTTGGCACAAAAGAAATGAGAGAGAGAGGGGAGAGAGGGAGATGGGGAGAGAGATAGATAGAGAGAGAGAGAGAGAGAGAAGAGAGAGAGAGAGAGAGAGAGAGAAGAGAGAGAGAGAGAGAGAGAGAAGGAGACAGAGAGAGAGAAGGAGACAGAGAGAGAGAAGGAGAGAGAGAGAGGAGACAGAGAGAGGGAGAAGCAGACAGAGAGAGAACTCGAACTCGAACTCGAACTCGAATATTTTAATGAGGGTAATTGGATAAGCCAGAGGCTTCTTTACACCAGGCCCTCATGGGCAAAAAGTGAAACAAACATGAATAAACCAATGATTCAACAAATAAAATAGTGTCAAAAAGCAATGAAATGAATCACACAATTTTCCATTCAATTATTGGTAAATCAAGAATCAATGAAAGAACCACAAAAATTAACCATCGATTGAATAAACAAGACCAATTAAACACTGACAAACTCCCCCCCTGACACCCCCACTCCACTAAACAGACAACCCTCCCCCAAAATCAACACTCACATACACACACACACACAGATACACACACAGACATACACACACCCACACCCACACATACACACACACGCGCGCGCGCGCAAACACCCTCACACACACGCACGCACGCAAGCACACTCACACACACACTTACTCACACAGAACGTACGTACGCGCGCGCGCACACACAACACACACACACACACACACACACACACATTGCGTGTACATATGCACAGACACGCTCACACACACACACACACATCTCCTCAAATTTTACATCTCACATTAAATTTTATAATAGCCTTACGTCATAATCATCAAAGTATCATAGCCACACATTTGCACGGCATCAAACAATGAGCATTAGTTGAAGCATGAAAAAACAACAACATCCCCCCAAAAAAACAACAACAAAAACAAAAAAACAAAAAAACAAAAACAAAAAACACCAACCCACAACAACCACACAACACCCTAACAAGCAGTAGAGCATCAGCACACACACACACACACACACACACACACACACACACACACACACACACACAACACACACACACACACACACACACACACACACACACACACACCACACACACACACACACACAGAGTTCAACAAGCATGCTCACCCAATGTATATTACAGGAAATTAAACAAGTGTGTGTGGTACGCTTTTTTAAAAGATGATATGCTACTTTTCTCTTTTATAAAGACTGGATTTCGTTCCATAATTTTTCTGCCAGAATAAACAAGAGATGACATGAAGAGATCGGTTCTTGGACGAGGAGTAACAACACTACTTTTGTTACGAACAGTTTTTAACAGGGAACCTCTGACAAAGATAAGGAGGAGCTAGTTTATTCATGATCTTATACATAAATACACCTTTATTAAAGAGACAATGTAAACTAAAAGGAAGAATGTTTAACTCTTTGTAGCTATTAGTTTCTAAGGAAGTAGTTCTAAGGAGAATTAACTTGAGAGACCGTTTATATACTCTCTCAAGTTGTCGTATACAGTTTTTTACTTGCCAAATCCCAGCATGTAGATGCATAGTCAAGATCAGGTTTTATGTAAGCATAGAAAATAGTTTTCGAGTATGTTGATCCAGGAAATGTTTTATTCGATTAAGTTGGAATAGCTTCTTAGATATTTTTTTAGAAACACTAAAAACATGATCTGACCATGACAAATTATTATCGATATTTAGACCAAGTAGTTTATATGAACTGACTTCTTCTAGTATTTTATCGTAAATCTTTATTCCATTTAGTTTGATTTTAAAGTTTTGGCGCTTTTGTCTTGTGGCAATCACCATGAATTTTGATTTCAAAGGATGGAGAGCCATGTGATTACACTCTGACCACGCTGCTAGATTGTTTAAGTCTTCTTGCAATATAGTAGCTACAGAGTTTACATCATGATCAGCTGTATGTATGGTAGTATCGTCAGCAAAGAGTTCACAAGTGGATGAACATGGAGAGGAAGATCGTTGATATATATAGAAAAAGAGGACTGGGCCCTAGCACGGAACCTTGAGAATACCATACTCACAGGCAAAAGGGACGACATCATGAATCTTGATAAACAGCTTGTCGCCTTTTATCAAGAAACGAGGTAATCAGTTTTAGAGAGTCTGCGCATAAACCATACATAGCCAGTTTCTTTACTAAGAGTTTGTGGTCAATACAGTCAAATCCTTGCAAAGTCTACAAAAAACTGCTCCCAGTTAAGATGTTATTGTTGATATTTAAATGCCATTGCTCTATGAGATTACTGAGTGCAGTATGACATGAATAATTTTCTCTAAAGCCGCTTTGATTAGGATGAAATAAGTTATGCTCAGTAAAGTATGACAGAAGATGTTGCTTTAAATGCTTTTCTAAAGGTTTAGATAAAATAGATAGAATCGAAATAGGTCGATAGTTGGAGGATCATTTGGATCTCCAGATTTTAAGAATAGGTACAACTTGCAACTTTAAACATTTGAGGATAGGAACTTTTTTCAATGCAGAGATTATAGATATATGTAAGATGTTCAATATTACTTGCGCGGAAATCTTCAAAATTTTGCTGTCTAAATTATCTAAGCCACGGGATTTTGTTTGTTTTAATGAACACAACTCCTTATGCACTTCATGCACACCAATATATTTGAATGACAGTTTAGACTTTGTTGACTTGGAGCTACAATATTTCTGTAAAATTGGTAAGTAATTGAATTCTGAGCGGTCAATATTACAATTTTTTCAGCAATAGAACAAAAGTGTTGATTTATATTATCTGCAGATAGACCTGAACCTGATGAAGCACTTGATGAGATGAATTTACCGGCTAACTGATTAATTGCTTTCCAGAGAGACTTTGGGTCCTTAGATGATATTAACTCACTGAAATATTTCTTTTTTGCAATTCGTTTCATGAATGTCACTCTGTTACGTTGTTCCTTAAATTTTTCATCTCTCCCTGTAGATTTTAGTAAATTATCTCGGACGGTTATGGCTTCAGTGATTTCATCATTTAACCAGGGTGGTTTATCTTTAGCTTTTACACGTTATTCTAAGAGGGGCGTGACTATCAAAGATAGATGAAAAATATTATACCAAATTTCAAGTGCTTCATCTGGGTCAGTAAACTGATAGACATCGGAGAAGTTAGCTTTACATAAGTCGGAACAAAAATTTTTTTCATTAAACGTTCTATAGCTGCGGAAAGAAATGTATTTGTGTTTGCATCTGGTATTTTAGCACCTTTTTTTGACCAAGTAAAGCATACAGGATAGTGATCACTAAGACCATATACAGGTACAGAAGTTCTACAATGTTAGATGGAGTGGTTGTGTATATATGGTCAATCAGTGTTTCAGAACGTAGAGTTTTCCTTGTAGGAGTAGTTACCAATTGTGACAGATTATACACCTCAAAGATTCTTTTCCATTTATCATTAGGCTTAAGTAAATCAATATTGAAATCACCAAGTAAAGATTAATTCAGTTGAGTAGCTACAAACATCATCCATCATTTGTTCAAAAATTATCAAAACCAACTAATGCGTTCATCTGGGTTTCGATACAAAAATCCAACTAGTATTGGTTTGGCTCCTTTCAGGCGTATTTCTAGCCATATACATTCAATGCCATAGTTATCAAATAATGTTATCTGCTTATAATTTACTGAATGATGTATATAGGTTATTAACCCTGTTTCTAATTTGGTTTTGGCATCTCGTCTGATAGAATTATAAGCTCGAAACTGATATTATATCATCTGCTACATTATGTGACAACCTTGACTCAGAAAAGCCAAAATATGAAAGGGACTATTTACATTTGATAAAATGGAGGGCAAGTCTGAAACTTTATTTAGCAGATGACAAACATTTAAAAAGCCTACTTTGAATCCATATCTAGTTAGCCAACCATTGGAATTGGACAGTTTTGCCATATTGTATACAATTAGGCAAAACTAAAAAAAAAAATTATTCACTCTAACAATCTTATTCTGAACTCGCACAATTTTAGCAAACCCACAATACAAAAAAGTTTCAAAAATAGACTTATAATTAATGCAAAATTATATCTCTACAACATTTACACCACCAACAAGCACAAAAGCAAAGAGCAGAAAGTCAAAATTTGGAAATGAAAATACCAGTCTAATACAAAATTAAGTAAGCAAAGAAGCGAAAGCAAACACAACCTTCAAAGCCAATGTGAAACAAACTGCAAACTCTGAATCAATCCAAAAGTAACCTTGAATGACCAGTATTAAACAACACTCATAAATTTTATCAAGAGAAAATACTCTTGCCTGACTTTATTATCTTAATCAGTTCATTCAACATCCCACAGAGTCAATGTCTGTTCACACACACACACACACACACACACACACACACACACACACACACACACGCGCGCGCGCGCGCGCGCGCTGAAATACATACACCCAATGCAATCAAAACATGCACGTGCGCCTCACGAAGCACTGCCTGCATGCCTCCCCTACGGTCTGCACCATGCACACCCATCCAGCCTGCAGAGCACTGCGCGCGTGCCCCCCCTCGCCCCCCCCCCCCCCCCCCCCCCAGGGTGCACAACATACATGCACATAAGGCACGTGCCATAGGAAAATAGAACATGCACACACACACACACACCCTCCTCAGTAAGCACAGCGCATGACCCCTCAGGAAGCACAGCATACTTGTAGTTTCAGGATGCACGGCATGCATGTACCTCCCATCAAGAACAACATACATCAACCACCCCAGGAAGCAATAAATGCACGCTCCTTCCACCAAGCACAGCAGGCATGCACCCACAAGTAGGCACAACAGACATTTTCACATGGATGCACACAAACACACACACACCACACACACACACACACACACACACACACATTAATCTAACTGTAAGCTTTTTTCTGATTGAACCAGTCTTGAAGGAGGGAGAATAGTATTATGATTTTCTTTTTCTAGCTAGTTTGTTTGTTTTTGTTAAAGCATGTTTGTTGCCACTCACAACTTTTGACATTAGTGATTTGCACTTCAAGAGTTCTACTTCATGATAACACTTTTAATAAATGTAAACAAAGGGACAAAATCACTACAGTGTGATCATTCTTCATTGAGGGGGAGAAAAAACTCTTCATGAGGGTCTACACTGAGAAAGAATTTGGGATGCCATATTGAGGAGTTGGTAAGCATATTGTCCTGGTTGGACACCAGACGGGGTCGGCCACTGGTGCTGGTGGTGGCGCTGGTGCAGCAACAGTCTGTAGGGCTGGGAGGAATGGGATAAGGGGATAGGGAAGTGAAGGAAAGGATTCCATTGGGTCTGGAAGGGGTAGGGGCATGGTCTGGGATGAAGGGGAATGGGAACATCAGAGGATTGCTGAACATTTGCATTTTCACCGTTATGAAGCTGTGAAGAGGAAGAGGACTGGAAGGGCTGACTCCTGGAGTCAGCTGGTGGCTCTGAAGGGACCCAGTGGGCAGGAGCAGGACCGTCATGTAGAGGTGGCTGTCTGTTGGTCTGCTGACCCCTCCTCCGGGAAGGCAGCATGGGGTAGTGCGTCATGGAGGAGACGGCGGGTACTGCAGGTGCCCAAGTGTCACGTCCACGGGATGGGCGAGGTCCGTTAAAAGACACCGTCCTGCCTTGTCTCGTGTCGTCAACTGCACTGAGATGTTCTGCCGGCAGCTCGTGCATGAGCACACCACCAGGCGGACCAGCCTCCTCAGGATGTTGATGTGAGTGAGCTGGCCGAGGGAGGAACTGCTTGAAGTTGACAGCTAGCCTGGCCACTCCCTTCAGGCTGGGGTGAATAGAGTCTTTATACAGAGAGAGAGAAGGAGAGAGAGAGAGAGAGAGAGAGAGAGAGAGAGAGAGAGAGAGAGAGAGAGAGAGATATCTTTATTCTTTTATTTCTTGTATATTGCGAGGATAATGGAATAAGCACTCGTGTGCTCATTTACACCCAGTCCCTTTATGTATGCAGTTTTGTAAATGTTGTCATCCGTTTCCTCCCTCTGGCCGCACAATAGCCTATTCTTCCGAAAAACGGAGAGAAGCAGAGAGAGAGAGAAAGAGAGAGAGAGAGAGAGAGAGAGAGAGAGAGAGAGAGAGAGAGAGAGAGAGAGAGAGAGAGAGTTTTTAGAATGTACAGGGTATTGTAATGACCACCGGTCATACATAAACATTACATGACGATCCCTTTTGTGTTGTATAGGATGGTATGATTATACAACTGGGATTTGTATCAATAATGGTATGACTTCTTCTACTCACGATGTTCAAAGGTAAAGGTGTCCCATAACCTTTAAGGTCGTAGGGGAACGGGGCGTCAGAGATCTCAACTTCTCTAGGGGCCAGCATATTGAGGGTGACGCCCATCTCCTCTCCCTCGCTGCTTTACCTTCCCTGACCCTAAAGAGGGCAGGTACCCATTTACAGCTGGGTGAACTGGGTGAATATACTGAAACCAAGCTGCTCAAACGGTCACCCATCTAAATGGTAACCACGCTCGACGCTGCTTAACTTGGCTCGGGGGAAAGCGAGTGCTCTGACCTCTGAGCTATCCCGTCATGATGTTTAGAGTTCCAAAACCACGAAGGCAATTTTCTTCTAGATTTGTTTGTACTCGTCGATTGGTGTTAGTGTTGTCGCTGTCGTTGTTATTATCATTGTTGTTGTTGTTGTTGTTGTTGTTTGCACTGGTCTCTTTCTTTGAGTATGTATTTTTGTTTTGTCCATTTTGTTATTGTTTTTTTCTTTCCTAAAATCGGCTTTCTTAAAAAGGAAACCACGGTTTAGAGCAGTGGCATGACTAACGAATGAATGAAAATAATATGGTATCCCCACGGTGGCCTGATATTGATGGGCTCCCTGTGGACTTTCGACCCTGGGGATGAGACATAACGAACATGGGTATGGCTGTGGTGGAGAGATTGAAATAAGCTGGTGGGAACAGCAGAACGGGAACGTCACAGAAGATGAGGCAGCAAAAAACAACAACAAACAAACAAAAACAAAATAACTCTGGTATTTAAGGAAGCATGCAGTAATGCTTTTATCACTCCACAGGCCATCCAGGTTTTAAAGCGTCCTTTGCTTGTAATAATTATGCAATTTGTGCCACGCATATGTAGTTGCATCCAAGAACTGATTTGAAGAGCAATTCAGTACGAGCACTGATTGTTTACAACTTCTTTTTTTTTTTTTTTTTTTTTTTTTTTTGCTGCCTCATCTTCTGACGACCCCCGTCCTACTATTCCCACGCCGCTCATTCCAATCTCCCCGCCACAGCCATACCCAGATTTGTTATGTCTCATCCTCAGGGTCGGAAGTCCACAGGGACCCCATCACTATCAGGCCGCCGTGGGGCCACCAGCCAGAGGGGCCCTGCACTGCTGCTGGGTCACTTTGGTAGTGTTCAGTGGTGCCTGTTCTGAGTTAACATACGCAGGACACCACCTACTAAGCCCCCTACTAACGACAGTATTAGCTCAGTCGCGGAGCCAGACTGAGTGAGTTGCCCACCCCAGGTGGCAACCACCACAACGTCCCTCCAACGACCGTCCCCCGCGAACCTCCAACCCCAAAGGCTTTGACACAAACTCACCACAGGCACAGAAGTGTATGGGCAAACCAAATCTGAGGTCACCATGAGACCAGAGAAACCGGAACCACCGAATCAGAGGCAATTTTTTTTTTAATGCATGATGATCAATGACAATGAGGATGACATAATGATGCTGCTGTGGAAGTGCATATGCTTTGAGACTACTTGACAGGGTTGTACTCTACGCTTACTATCATAATATATCCCGGCGTCAACCGGCCCGAGAGATACAGACACCTGCAGTGTTGGTCAGGTAATTTGAGCAACACTCTCAAACTCGCATCCGTTAAGTGGATGAAGCTCGACTGTGTGGTCCCAGTCTTCCCACTGAGCCCACAGCACACTCACTCTGGGTAGGAGCCGGCCGGAGTCCGAAAAATCCCTATGACTCTTATGGGAATCGGACCCGCGACCTTCCAGTCCGTAACCCAAGGCGCTAACCACTGCGCCATGGCGGCTGGTTTTGTTTACAACTTTCACTCTATAACATATTGTCCTAAACTTGGTAACATTCGGTAAACTTCATCTGTTACCTGTTTCAGATTCCGCAGTCTAGCTGGCCCGTTGGGATACCACTGAAGTTTTTGCAAACCAGCTTCCTCCATTGTTTCCACGATTCTCAGTATTCCGTTGTATATCGTTCTCAACAAGGCCAACACACTCTCTCGTGTTGTATTCCCATCGTTTTCTCTCTGTCTGCCTCTTCTTCGTCTCCCTCCTTGTACTGTTCCCTGTAGGACAGTCTGGGCCAGTCCAGATGTTCGTGTGACGTGCCTGTACCACTTTCGTCTGCGGTTTTTTCACTGAGATCAGGAGCTCTTCATACGGCCCAATGGCGTTTTTAAGTTCTGGCTGTCCCTTCCTGCTGATGGTTATGTGATCTCTGCACGAGACACGAAGAGGTTTGCGGATGCATCTCATCTCCATTGCCTGTATCCTTCTTTCAGTGTCTGCTGCTGTTGTGGTCGACGCTTCATATGCACGCTAAAAGTCAACTGGTCATTTTGATAAATCGTCTTTATGAGGCCTCTACGGCATACATACATCCATCCATCCATCCATCCATCCATCCATCCATACATACACACATACATACATACATACATACATACATACATACATACATACATACATACATACATACATACATACATACATACATACATGCATGCATCAATCCATCCATCATATATATATATATATATATATATATATTTATTTACTTGTATTTATGTGTGTGTGTGTGTGTGTGTCTGTCTGTCTCATTCTAACAATCATTTCTGACATCTTTATTTTCAAAAGGGAAATTGACATTGATTTTAACACTACCCTTATTTTGGATGTCCCTTAAGTTACAGGACTAGGGGGAGAGAGGCACAGCAGCAAAGGAGGAGAAGGAAACAGGAGAAGGAGCAATAGGAGGATGGGGGGGAAGAGGAGGAGGAGAAGGAGAGAAGTTGAGGAGGAGGAGGAAGAGAAGGACGAGGAGGAGGAAAAGGGAGAAGGGTAGGAGGGTAAGAAGGAGAGGAAAGGGGGAGGAGGGGGCCCCAAAGATGGGGGAGGAGCGGGCAAAAACGGAGGACAAGGAGGAAAAAGGAGGAAGACCCAAAGGAGGAGGAAAGAGGGGGAGGAAAGAGGAGGAGGAGGTTTGAACATGGGAAGAGGAGGAATGGGAGAAGGGAGAGCAGGCAGTAGGAACAGGAGGAGACATAGGAGGAGAGGAGAAAGTGGAGGAAAGAGGAGATGAGCAGGGGAAGAGGAGGAGTAGGAGGAAGGGGAGGGAAAAAAATAGGAAAGTAATACTGACCGTGGGCCATGCCAGAACGATACCAGGGGCCAAGAAGGGTTTCCCTATGGAGTGGTCCCAGACTCAAACAGTGATGGGGAAAACTTCTAGAGGCTACCATGATTGCTGGCATCAGTATGGGACTGATGTGAGGAGGGGCACAAGGGAAATGTTAGCGAGAGCACTTTATCTCTTCTTGTACGTAGTCTGAGCGAAATGACTTTCTATGTTTATCTTGTGTGTGTGTGTGTGTTGTGTGGTGTGTGTGTGTGAGTGTGTGTGTGTGTGTGTGTGTGTGTGTGTGTGTGTTGTGTGTGGTGTGGGTTTTGGGTGGGGTGTGTGGGTGGGTGGTGGATGTGGTGTGGGGGGTGGGTGGGGTGAGTGAGGTGTGTGTGGTGGTGTGGGGTGGGGGTGGGTTTTTGAGTGTGTGGGTGTGGGTGTGTGTGGCTGTTTGTCCCGTCTGTCTGTGTGAATATTTGGGGCTCATTGGTTTGGGTCTTTTTCTTTGTTTGGTTGTTGGTTGTTGTTGTTTTTGTAAATCGTATCCTGTTCGCTTTTCTCTTTTTCTCGTTTTCTATTTGGGCTGTAAAGTATATGTCTGCTGGGCTGTTTGAAATGTCCCGTTTGGCTGTCGTCTATTTGGCTGTCTGTTTGTATCTGTTTCTCTGTCTGTCTTTCTGTCTGTCTATCTGTCTGCTGCTGTCTGCCTTTCGGTATATCTGTCTGTCGGTCTGCCTGCTGCTTGCCTGTCTGTCTTCCCGTCTGTCCGTGATACTCTATTCTTCGGTTACGTCATGGTATTTGAATGTTGTTGAAAATTTTGCTATTAAAAAGGGTTTCCATGTTAAGCTGGCTTTTCGCGTAGCTTTTGTTTATTTTGAAAAAAATGATTTAAAACCAAAGGTTTTT
>JAQIHA010000938.1:0-12721 GCA_028751875.1 Rapana venosa
ACTTTTTTTTTTATAACTTGTTTTCTACTAATATAATTTGTTATATATAGATAGATAGTAGATATGATTAGATAGTAAAATAGATAGTAGATGATAGTAGATAATAAAAGATAGATAGTAATAGATTACATTATATATAAGAGAGAGGGGGATAGCAGACGTTAGTAGATATAGTAATGTATGTATTATACTGTATGTATAATGAAAAAGTGTGTATGTTGGTATACATGTGTGTGTTTCTCTCTCTCTTCTCTCTTTTTCCCCCTCTCTCTCTCCTCTCTCTCTCTCTCTTCTCTCTCTTTGGTTCAGGTTATTTTCAGTTATTTGTTGTTGTTTTTTTTGTTGCTGTTTAGTGTTTTTTGTTTGGGGTTTTTGGGGGTATTTTGTTTGGGGGGGGGTCTTTTTTTGGGGGGAAAGGGTTTGCTTTCTTTGGGGTGGGTGGTTTTTGGGGGGTTTTTTTTTTGGGGGGGGGGGGGTGTTTTATGGGTGGAGGGGGTACCGTTTTTTTGGATTTTGTTTTTGGTCTTTAAGGGAGGAGGGGGGTTGATATTTTTTTACTTTTTTTTTTTTTTTTTTTGTTTTTTTTTGTGGGGAAGTGGATGACAAGGAAATTTTGACTGTGGGTGTTGGAGGTTGGGGGGGGAAAATGTGGGGGTGGAGGTGGGGGGGGTATAATGTTTTTCTTTTTTTTTTTAAATATTGTTTCAGTTTTTGGGGAAAATCACGTGTGTTAATATTGCTTTTTCAGGATTTCTTTTTTTTTAGGGTTTTTGTTTTTTTTGATTATTGGTGGTTGGGTTTGGGGTTGGTTTGGTTGGTTGGGTTGTCTTTTTTTTCATCTTGCCTTAGATTTTGTTTTTTTCTGTGTTGCTTCTTGCTCCGTGCGCTTATCGGATCTGTTGTCTGTCTGTCTGTCTGTCTGTCTGTCTGTCTGTCTCTCTCTCTCTCTCTCTCTCTCTCTCTCTCTCTCTCTCTTTTCTCTCTTTCTCTCTTTCACACACACACAAACACACACACACTCACTCACTCACTCATCACTCACTCACTCACTCTCTCTTCTCTCTCTCTCTCTCTCTCTCTTCTCTCTCTTTTCTCTCTCTCTCTCTCTCTCTCTCTCTCTCTCTCTCCATTTGAACTAATTTTAGCCAGTATCTTATACATACATTAGTTCAAATGGATAATGATAGATTACCCCACAGAGCATATATTATGTTATTTGAATTGGACAGGTGTGGTAAAAGTTGTTGGGTTACAAATGTGAGAGAGATTCTGTGCGAGACTGGTTATGGCATTGTTTGGTTGCGCAAGGAGTGGGGATACTAAAACATTTCTGAGGGCATTTAAAACAAAGACTAGTTGACTGGGTTTTTCCCGGAATGGAATGGAGCTATAAGAGAAAGAGAAAGATATCAGATATTAATTCATATAAAACAGTGTTTGAAAGAGAAAAATTTTGTAATTTATATGGACATTTTTTGCTTCCGTGTTGCTGTTACCCAGCTAAGATTTGGTTGTACTTCCAATAAATAATAATATAATAGATATAGTGAAATCTGTCAGGATAGAAATTGTTTTTTTGTGATAATCAAGTTGAGAATGAACATCACCTCTTGTTTTAAATGCAGCTTTACACGACCTTAGAGAGAAAATTCTTAGGGGAATATCAGAGCTATCTTTTTTGTTTTTGCTTAGGTCATCAATTTTTAATCACAGGACAATGTATCTAGATATGTTTTTCATGCAGTCAATAGAAGGAAGATAATACTTGGTTTATATGATAGGCAGCTTAAACTTGTCTTTTGGCATTTGGGTAAAACATTTTCAATTGATAGAAACTGGAAATTGTAATGTGTTAGCACTATGTGACCCTATACTTGTTCTGATTTTCTTGTGTGAAAATGGTAAACATTATTATTCTTTTGTATTATCTTTTCTTTTAAAAAGTGTTGGAAGGGAAGCAAGATCATATCCATGATACAGTTTACTTGATAGTTTTTCTCCCCTTCCCATTCCTTTCATTCTCTATAAACACTTGGTAATGAAGATTTTGTGTGACGTATGTTTTGTGAGTTAAACATAGTTGGGTTATAATTACGATAACAATGATGATATCATGTTGTTATTGCTCAGTATAAGGATGTTGTTTAAAAGAAAAAGGTGTAGAGTATCCATCTAGTTTATGAGAATATAAGCTTGAAAACAGTTGTTTTGAGGAGAAGATGATGTGCCATTTGAAATCGGTACTAAACTCTCATAGTTTATGATGATTTACAATCATTATGAATGTAGTGAATAGCATCATAAATATTAAGATAAACTGTCCCACATGAGAAGACTTAGAAATGTGAGTAAAAATGAGTGTAAATTTATGAGTGACAGATATATGTTTGAAACGTTTCCTATGTTTTATGTTCAGCCATATTAATTGTTTAACTTTTAAAGAGGAGTTGGGAAAGGGAAGCATGATCATATCCTTGATGCAGTTACCGATAGTTTTCTCCCATTCCCATTAGCTGTCATTCTCTATAAACACTTGGTTATGAAGATATTGTGTGTGTGTCTCATTTTATGGTAAACATATGTTGGGTATACAATTACGATACAATGATGATATCCATGTTGTTATTGCTCAGTGTATAAGTTGTTGTTAGAAAAAAGGTATAGAGTAGCCACCTAGTTTATAGGAGTATAAGCTTGATAACGTTGTTTTGAGGAGTGAGCAATGTGTCATATGAAAGCGGGGACTTAACCTCATAGTATATGATGATTTGAGTCTTTGACGAATGTGGCGAATAGCATCATCGAATATTAAGATAAAGGGTCTCCCACATGGGAGACTTAGAAATGTGGTAATTAGTGGAGAGAGGTAATTTATGATTGTCAGTAATTTTTTTGAAATGTTTCCTATTTTGTTTCATGCCTTCACCCCCAAGACTACTCCGCCCCCCCCCCCCCATCCTCATTTGGTGTATTGTGGCATAAGGCCGTGTAACCATTAAACCATTTCAGAGTTCAGAGTTCTCTCTCTCTCTCTCTCTCTCTCTCTCTCTCTCTCTACTCTCCGTCTCTCTCTCTCTCTCTCTATTTGTTTGTTTGTTTGTTTGGGTACTTTTATTTTCAATCGTTTCCCCCTTCTGTGTTTGACTTGGTTTGTTGTGTGTGTGAGTGTGTGTGAATATATTTATGTGTGTGTGTATGTGTAATGTGGTATGTTTATTGGGGGTGTGAGTGGGATGGCGTGTGAAGTGATTGGTGGAGTGTTGAGTAGACGAGATAATGAGAAGAAGAGTAGGAGAGAGTCGCAGAGTGAGAGAGTGATGTGTGTTGTAGAGAGGAGAGAGTAGTGAGTAGATATCTGAGCATGAGACAGAAAGGGAAGAATTCAATGATATTTTGATATGTAACGAATTCTGGTCACCGTCCGTGCATCAAAACATTGATGAAAACAAGGTAGGTTGCTGGTGTAATAAATACCTTCTTAAGCACTACCGGTCTCAGCACATATGTGTGTGAGAGTGTGTGTGTGTATGTGTGTGTGTGTGTGTGTGTTGTGTGTGTGTGTGTGTGTGTGTGTGTGTGTGTGTGTGTGTGAGAGAGAGAGAGTGAAGTTATTTCGGTGTGTGTGTGCGGTAGCTTGATGCATGGTGAGTGTGACGTGCTTGCGGTGTGTGTATACAGATGCCAAGTATGGATGTAAGTATGTGCATGTCGTGTGTGTGCGTGTGTGCGTGTGTGCATGCATGTGTGCGTGCGTGTGTGTGGGTATACACAGATGCACAAGTATGTGATACGTGTGTGTGTGTGTGTGTGCTGTGTGTGTACATTGTGTGGCGTACATTGTGTTGTAGTGTACACTGTGTAGTGTACATGTGGGTATACATTGTGTGTTACATTGTGTGTACATTATGTCGTACATTGTGTGGGTGGGTGTGGTGGTGTGTTTTTGATTATTGTTTTGGCTCTGGGTGTGGGTGGTGGGTGTTTATTTTTTTTTTTTTTTTTTGTCCACCGTACGTGATGATTTTAGTTCCTTAGCCCTTTATTTGTATGTGTATGTGTGTGTGTGTTGGTATAAGTGCATGCATGTATGCATACATGGTATGTATTTTATGACTTAACTTACCCATACAGCCATCTCATCTTTGATCACATTCTTGTTTACAAAGTCTTTAGCCAGTACATGTGTGACACTCCACATTGTAACCCAAGCTGAAAATCTAAACAGATTCCTGGTGGGACCCAAGTAAGACCCCTGGAGGGACCACAAGTGGGACCCCAAATAAGACCCCTGAAGGGACCACAAGTAAAGTCCCACGTAAGGCCCCAAGAAGGGCCCTTGGAGGTACCCCAAGTGGGACCACAATTAAGACCCCTGGTGGGACTCCAGGTAAGACCCCTGAAGGGACCCCAAGTAAAGCTCTTGGAGGGACCCCAAAAGGAACCCCAAGTAAGGCCCATGTGAGACCCCAAGTGGGACCCCAAGTAAGACCCCTGGAGAGACCCCAAGTGGGACCCCAAGTAAGACCCCTGGAGAGACCCCAAGTAAGACCCCTGGAGAGACCCCAAGTGGGACCCCAAGTAAGATCCCTGGAGAGACCCCAAGTGGGACCCAAGGTGAGATCCCTGGAGAGACCCCAAGTGGGACCCAAGGTGAGACCCCTGGTCAGGCTGGTGAGACCCAAAGTCGGACCCCAAGTAAGTCACCAGGTGGGGACCCCATGTTAGACCCCAAGCTGAACACCAGGGGAGATCCTCCTACATGTGGCAAATTATCAACTCACCAGAAAATCTATTTTTCTGTATCCACCTTGAACGACAAACTCCACTACTAAAGGGTGAATAATTCCATATAGTATGCCTTTTTAGACGCAAGCTTTATAATCATTATCTTATTTATTAACACAAGTGATGAACAAGTTCCACTGTATCACTGGATGATAAACAACAAGCACAAAATGACAATCACTTTAGTTTCTTTCTTTCTTTCTTCCTTCCTTCTTCTACTCCTTTTTCTTCTTCTTCTTCTTCTTCTTCTTTTTCTTCTTCTTCATCATCTTCTTCTTTTTCATCTACTCCTTCTTCTTCTTCTTCTTCTTCTTCTCCTTCTTCTGCTTCTTCTTCTTTTTCTTCTACTCCTCCTTCTTCTTTTTCTTCTACTCCTTCTTCTTCTTCTTCTTCTACTCCTTCTTCTTCTTCTACTCCTTCTTTTTTACTCCTTCTACTCCTTCTTTTCTTCTACTCCTTCTTCTTTTCTTTTTCTTCTACTCCTCCTTCTTCTTTTCTTCTTCTTCTTCTTCTTCTTCTCTTCTTCTTTTCTTCTTCTTCTTCAATCTACCAGTAACAAGTACATGAAACAGATCATATATGTTCACATGTACATGTACACTGATCCTGTGCTTGGGCACCATCCCAAAGTTGAAATGTGGCCACCTTACAAATTATGGGAAACTGTTACATGTCATACACAAGTACCAACAACAACAAAAACCACTAATAGTAATGATACTGTTGATAAATAAAACAAAAGTAAACAAAACAACATTTTGACATTATTCTACACAGAAATTTTATATAATAGAGAGAGAGAGGTATATAGAGAGAGAGAGAGATCCATCCATCCATACATCATCCATCCATCCATATACATGCATGTTGTATACATACATACATACATACATACATACATACACACATATAGATAGATAGACAGACAGACAGACAGAAGACAGACAGACAGACAGACAGACAGAAGACAGACAGACAGACAGACAGACAGACAGACAGACAGACAGATAGATAGATAGATATGCCTTACCTGTTGTATTGTTCTTCAGGCATGTGACGAAGACACAGGTGCTGTTGCTAGAACAGCAGGCATTTTTCTCAGTCAAGGTTGCGCAGTCTGCAATTTCCAACAAAGGAGGAGTCAGTACAGTTTCAGATGTGATGGAGAATAGATTATAAATCAAACTTTTGCCACAGTCAAGCTGAGGCACACTCAAACCAGGACAAAATGGAGTGGAACTGACGTCAAACCCATGACCCATGGGCTGGTGGGGATCTTTGCTTCATCACTCAGTTATAAATTGCATGTACTTCATCACTCGGTCATATATATATATAAATTGCATGTACTTCATCACTAGGTCATATCTAAATTGCATGTACTTCTATCAACAGAAAAATGAAATGTCCTGAATTTTAAGGAACCGTCACCTGGTTCTTCTGTTTCCCTTTTTCCTCCACATATCCGATATATATCTGATATATATATAAGGCCTGCATCAGACCTGTTCTCCTGTATGGTTCGGAGACGTGGGTTTTCACAAAAACCGTCAAACGTTTGTTGAAGAGCTGTGAAAACCGATTGCTACGCTACATGACAAAGATCAAATGGGAAGACAGGATCACGAATGAAGAACTATGGAGAATATGCAAAGTTGATGATTTGAAGTCTGAAGCTAGTACCAATAGACTGCGCTGGTTTGGGCACGTTCAACGGAAAGCAGACCACCACATCAAAAAAGAGCAATGAACTTCGTAGTGGATGGAAAGAGACCAAAGGGAAGACCTAGCAAAACCTGGGCTGTATTGCAGATGATCTTAGAGAAAGGGGCATAAATAAGGAGGAAGCTCAAGACAGAGAGAGATGGAGAAGGCTCATCAATGTCAAACCTCCCTTGGGACAAACATGACAAAAAAGGAAGAAGAAGAAATCCCCCCCCCCCCCTCCCCTTTTTTTATCCACACCCATTTCAGCACCCCCAAAAATGTGGGATGGGGAGATTATAAAAAAAAATCATGTTACATATATGATTATAATGTTAAAATACTGTTCCGCTTTTTGTAAGAGTAGGCCATTGTGTGCCCGTGGGAACAGATGACAATTTACAAAACTGCATACGCACGGGGACTGGATGTAAAAAAAAAAGCACATAAGTGCTTATTCCATTATCCTCAATATAAAAGAATAAAATAAAATAAAATAAAAAAATTGTAAAAAACAACTACAAGAACAGGTAAATTGTAATTTCATTTTATCTTTAAAAGCAAAAAAACAAAAACACCTCGAAACTAAATCCCAACATGAATAACGACTTCCATCACATCATAAACCCTCACGAATGTAACAAAAAAGTGGTTTTGAACACGCATCTACTTCATTTCAAAAACATCGCATCAATCAACAATTATATTCATGAATAGTATTCATACTGTGTTAGGGGATTGGTTTGTTTCAAATGGGTAGGGTTCTTTTTGTTGTTGCTGTTGTTGTTGTTGTTGTTGTTGTTGTTGTTGTGTTGTTCTTGTTCTTGTTGTTTTTGCTGCTGTTGTTTGTTGTTGTTGTTGTGTTGTTGTTGTTCTTGTTGTTGTTGCTGCTGTTGTTGTTTAACAGAACTGTATCCAATTTTCTTAGCACTCGCTTTCCCCCAGCCAAGTTAAGCAGCGTCGAGCGTGGTTACCAGTTGGATGGGTGACCGTTTGCGCGCCTTGGCTTCAGTACAGTTCCCCCAGTTCACCCAGCTGTAAATGGGTACCTGCCCTCTTTGGGGTCAGGGAAGGTACAGCAGCGAGGGAGAGGAGATGGGCGCCGCCCTCAATATGCTGGCCCTAGAGAAGTGAGGTCTCTGACGGCTCGCCTCCCCTACGACCTTATAGGTTATGGGACTCCTTTACCTTTTTTTTTTTTTTTATCCAATGTTTTACACAGAAATTTAGGAAATTGGAAATAGCAGGCAAGTGCGGGGTAGAGCGTAAAAAGTGAAATAAACACATCATGTATGCAAAAGATAACCGATGTAGATTATAGGAAAGGTCTTATAATCTTTACACTACCTACTTTAAAGGAAGAGAACCCCTCTTTCCCGGGCAACGTGCACTGTGCGCATTTGTACGCTACCGTAACCCAGTAAGTGGTGATCGGAGGAAGGTTAGTAAGCGGGTTGGTTACCCTATAGCAGGTACCCGTAGGGGAAAAGGTTATAATGTCCCCACCAAGCTTGGTCAGTCTGACCATGGTTGCATGGTGGGTCAATTTGAAGGGGTTTTTTTTTTGATAGAACCCTCCAAATCAACTTTTGTGCAGTCGGCCCAGTGTTTTGGTGCCTATAAAATTTATATAGTCTTTCTCAAAAACATGTGAGGTTATGATAGTGACCTATTCACACATCTACCATTTGACTGAATTTAGTTTGTAAAGTAGTGAATTGGTTACTGGTTATTTTTTTAATTTAAAAAGAAATAATTTTAAAAGTTTTAATGAGTACTTTTGTGTGTTTTTAAAAATATTGAATTTTCTTTTACAAAAATGGCTCATTCCAACATGGCGGATTTGGGTGACATGATGGTGCAACTTTATTCAGTTTGGGTTCTTCTGGAAATGAAAGACTGCTAATTTTGAACACATTTGTATTAAATTAATGCCCGATGTTGTTTTCAAACCCCAAGCAGAAACATCATCTTTTTTTTTCATGAACATTAAATAGAGGTGGATTAAATACCCGTTGTGTCGTGACGTTGGTTTCCAAGTCAGGCCAATTTTAAAATTCCCACTCAAAAAAGAACTATAGGATATCCAACACATTATAGCTTCCTCTGATAAAGTAACAGTTAAAGTATATAAAAAACATGTTTTTGATCAGCAAGCCTTTCCTCCCCTCGTTCATGGCTTGAAACTCCAGATTATCAACATCTTTCCTCATTTTTACGTCACGACCGACCGACGTAAATTTGGGGGAAAACTCGGCACATTCCTTCACTGACCAAGATTTTTATCGCGGGCACTTCACCTGGACCTAAAATATCTTGGCACGTACTTTTCCCGCCAAAGAACATTGCGTTGCTAAAAACTAGGGGCCGGTCTTATGTCTTTTTTTTCCAAAATTTCTCAGGTCACGACCGACCGCTAAAGCACGCAGCATTTGATCAAGATGCGTTTACCGCTCTATCGCATTTTTTATCGAAGTGAAGGAAAAAAATTTTCTTTTCAAGATTTACTTTGCCAACCATGGTTTAATAATGGTAACTCGTGTTTAAATTCGAAATTGCTTGTTTTTGTCAAGTTCTTTTACTGTCAACACTTTGGCTTGTTAGGTGGGTACATTTACCGACGTTTCATTTGTGACCGCTTATTCTTACTGGAAAGAAATAAAAAGCCATCACTGTAATTTGTGGAAAGGGTTTGTTATGTGCAAGAAATAAATTTTGCAAAAAATTATTAAATAGATCCAGTTTTTTGTTGTGCGGCGTTACGGTTAGGACATGAAACAAAAATTTAGTAGGTTTCTTGTACGACGCAACATTCTTGTTGAAGTTTTACTTTCCTTTTCTTTTATAGATGCTATTCGTGTTTTATTTCGAACAATTAGCGACAGAAGTGATTATTTTCAGTGTTTGAATGTATTTTATGGGAATATTTTCGTTGATCTGTAAACTCATGTATTAACCACGTTGGTTGTGACACGAAACTAAGATAGCGTGGTTTCTGTCTCGGCCGTTAGATCTAGAAGCATACGTAAAATTAGTCTCGCGTTTTGGTCATTCAGTTATTGATTCTTTATACGAATGCTCTGGTTACGTTGTTGAAAATATAAACCTGCAGCAATTTTGTTCTGTGGTTATCTCGAACTTTGAAATTTGGCCGTAAAACGTTTAGCTCCTGTTAGTCGTGACAGGAAATGGATTGATTATGGTTTTGTGTCACGACTCTGATCTACTGTAATAAATCGTCCCCTTTTCCTCCCGGATTCAGATTTCTAGTGTTGATTTCAGGGAAGTGATTGATCTACACAATCGTGTAATCGTAATGAGTCACCAAAATGCACGCTACAATGCACCGATGACAGAGCTCGGCCTTCTTCACGACCAAAACAGGGCACTCGTTTTCTAGCCACTTATGTTCCGTAGTTCAAATGTATCAAAAAATGACGTTCTTCCATTAAATTATGTCTTGAGAGATAGGATACAATGCTGGAGTCCTAACTTAACATTTTCAAACTCCTGAAACTTACAATCCGTGATCAGTTATGATGAAAACCACATCATGAGGAGGGCTTTTTTGTGGTTTTGTTTCGTTCGTTTCTGTTTTTCCCTTGTCAACATTTTGGAACCAATTCAATCTTTAAATGTGCAAGACAAGCGTTGATAACAAAACAAATAACACACAAAACTGACACACATTCACATTGACCACAAAAAGCAAACAACACTACAGTTGAAATTGGTTATGACAAGAAACCATGAATGCCTTTTTCGCCAAAAAAAAATCTAAAATTTATTGAGCAGAATAAGCAATTCACATGCTTAAACATTTTAATTGTGGTGTACACACACACAAAACACACACACCACACACGTGTGCACACCCACATTCACCACACACATACATACACTCTCTCTCTCTCTCTCTCTCTCTTCTCTCTCTCTCCTCTCTCTCCTCTCTCTCTCTCTCTCATGCGCTTGTACACACACACACACCCATACAAAACACACACAAACACATACATTTACATATAATTACTTGCTCTCTCTCTCTCTCTTCTCTCTCTCTCTCTCTCTCTCTCTCTCTCTCTCTCTCTCTCTCACACATACACAAACACACACACACACACAAAATTATGTGTTATAAGGAGAAGTCTAATGAGGGGGTACAGTTACAAAGAAGAGCAGTGTCTAAGAAAAGTAGATCTATCCAGGTGGGAGTCTTTTGATAGAGAATAAAAGGGGGGGAGGGTGCCCACTATACATATGGATGCATGTGATTATGACCAACAATTTTTTTTAACTGTTACAATATAAAGCAAATTTATGTGGGTTTAGGAGAGACAGAGAGAGAGGAGAGAGAGAGAAGAGAGAGAGAGGGGAGAGAGAAACTTAACAGTCCTAAATCAGTTTGAAACTAATGTTTAGATGTGGGACAAAAAGCAGCTGCATGTGTGGGGAAAAAAGCACCGGCAAATGCTGAGAGTGCTTGAAAAGGAGTCTATTTGCCCATAAAATAAAAGAATTCATTTGCCTGAAAACAAGAAATGAAGAAGAAATAACCCTAGATTATTCTGTTTATTCAAAGTGTTGTTAATAAATTTAAAGGAAGAAAACCCCAACAACACAGCAAAGTGATGATTTGTAATCAATTGACAATTTTAGCAAAGTTTGATCGACAATTAAGTTTTGGTTTTTACTAAAAAAAAAAACCAAGAATGAATATGATTTCATTGTTTTTTGTCGTTTTTTAAAACATGCTTTTGTACTTGATATAAAAGCACTATGCACTCATGAGCTCATATTTTATCATTAATTATGAAGGATGCGCTACTAGGTCGATGAGAGAAACTGGACTTAGTTGTGTTGATTGATATAATACCAACTCCAGCATTTATAAATCAAAGTAGATAATGTTTATTGAATAAAAATCATGTCACTCTAAGTCTAACATAAGAAATCAATGGAAATAAATTTACAAGAATGCATTGTTTCTAATTTGAGATGATGTGTTTTTCAATTTGATCTTAAATTGCTACACTTTATGATTTGTTTCTTTTGAGGGGTGGGTTTCCATGTCACAACCAAACGGTCTCCATGTCACAACCATAAATATCATATAAAATGATAAATCAGTATGAATAATGTTACAAGAATGCATTGTTTCCAATTTAAGTTGGTGTTTTTGTTAAATGTATGTTTAAATTGCTACACTTCCATGATTTGTTATTTTAAGGGGTGTGGTTTCTATGTCCCCAACCAAACGGTTTTCCATGTCACAACCACAAACATATTAGTTTTATAAGGATTAATTTGAAATAGCTTCCATTTTTGTGTAAAGAAAATTGTTGTTTTATTTATAGATTCTGTGGATAAAATTTAGGCTAATTTTTGATGCTTCCTGTGGGCACTAGCAAAAAAAAACAAAACTTTAAATCTGGGCCCTAAAAAAATGTCTTAGAGTGTCATTAGAAATATGGCCAAAAATATGCTTGTCAGTGATTGTCATACTTCCAAATTTTTAGATTGTTTTTTTAAATGAAAACAACAGCATTTTGGAGTGTTTTTTGTTTGATATTCTGAGTACAAAGATTTATTTATGCTACTTTTGGTTTCCATGTCACAACCGCAAAAACGGCTAAAAATTTGAACTTTAATTCATCAAAAAACTAGGAACCAATTATATTTCTAATTTTTTCAAAAGAATGCAGATTATGACAGAGTACTCTAAAATATAACAAAAAGGCATAAACTTCCAATGACATTTATTTTTCAAGGTCTATGTCACAAAAACCTCACATGTTTCTGAGAATAACCCATATATATATACACACATGATCAATGATCAAATATTCAATATCAAATTTTCCAATCTATCTAGTGTTAGAATTCAGCTGATTTCTGAAACACGAAAGTGCCCAGCATACACAACAGAGGCTTCAGCATTGCACTGGGTTATGAATACATGAACATAGCCAGGCATTTAGGTTTTTGAGTTATTTGTGTGCTAACAATTTTTGGAATGTCTACAAATGAAGAAACCTCCTGGTAAAAAGGCTAAATCTTAAAACTTAACACAAAAACAAAAGCAGACAAAAACTGTTGCTCCCTTTTAAAACAAAAGCAAAGAAAAAAGACATATATTTAAAAGAGTATCAAACTAATATTTAAACAACTGTATAAAAATGGGGGGGGAAAACAAAATTTCAAAGAAGATATGTATGAATAACCTAAACACACA
>JAQIHA010000939.1:0-12701 GCA_028751875.1 Rapana venosa
CGAGAAACCCCACCCCGTGTTCATTTTTATCCTTTTTTCCACGTAGAAAATTTGGGTCTTCCTGGGTCGTTGTTTCTCCCATGTTTTCCACCTGACTTCGCAGACCCCAAAGGGATGTCCAATGATATCTGGACATTCTCATGTGTCAGTTCTTCCACTTTGCCTGCAGCTCTTAGTGTTCGTACATTCCATGTCCCAAAATGATGGTGTTGTGTCTGGAAACAATTTGCTGCGTTTTACATCAGTAGCATACTTCGACATCTGTCCTGATGACAACAAAGGCGCGGCCCTTTGGGTAACCCGGGCGACGACCGATCCGGTATGGAGATTCTGGATGTCTTTGTCATAGGTGTGTCTTGGGCAAATCAAACCTGGCGGAGCCCATCCCTCTCCAGGTCGGATTTTTTGGTTGGGTTTACTCCCCACATGTGGCAGGTGGTACTGGGTTACATGGTTACCAGTAGCAGAGGGATTCTCTGACCTGACAGTGGGTGGGAACGGATAACAAAAATTTCACAACTGCATACACACGGGGACTGGTTGTAAAAAAGCGCATGGGTGCTTATTCCATTATCATCGAAATAAAAATAATAAATAAAATGGACGAATGAAAATAATAAAATAAAAAAATCACATCAAGAATAACGTGTTGTTGCAAACCCGGCCAACATGTACACACAATGTTAGATCACACAACGAATTGTGTTGTTGCTAACCCGGCCAAAATGTACACACAATGTTAGATCACACAAAGAATTGTGTTGTTGCTAACCCAGCCAACATGTACACACAATGTTAGTTCACACAAATAATTGTGTTGTTCATAACCCAGCCAATAATATTATTTACACACGATTTTAGAATAAACCAAGAAAGGTTGCTTCCAGTTAACAATCAACAATGATTTTTGTAGAGGATAGTTACAACAGACAGATGTTGTCTATTTATTGTAGAGGGGATTTACAACAGGCAGATGTTGTCTATTTATTGTAGAGGGGATTTACAACAGAAAGATGTTGTCTCAGGGAGTTACAGCAGGCAGATGTTGTCTAAGGAAGTTACAGCAGGCAGATGTTGTCTAAGGAAGTTACAGCAGGCAGATGTTGTCTCAGGCAGTTACAGCAGGCAGATGTTGTCTAAGGAAGTTACAGCAGGCAGATGTTGTCTAAGGGAGTTAAGAAAAAGTCAGATTTTGTCTAAAGGAGTTACAAAAGGCAGATGTTGTCTCAGGGAGTTACAACAGGCAGATGTTGTCTCAGGGAGTTACAACAGGCAGATGTTGTCTCAGGCAGTTACAACAGGCAGATGTTGTTTTTATTGCCAGTCTTTAAATTCTAGAAAAAGAAGAAGTCAGCACTAAAACGACAGAAATCGTTTTTCCATGTTTTATAGCGAGCGTGCGTGCGTACGTGCGTGCGTATGTGTGTGTGTGTGTGTGTTGTGTGTGTGTGGTGCTGCGTGTGTGTGTATGTGCGTGCTTGCGTGCGTGGTGTGTGTGTGTGTGTGGTGGTGGTTGTGTGTGTGTGTGCGTGTGTGTGTGTGCGTGGTGTTGTGGTGTGTGTGTGTGTGCGTGCTTGCGTGCGTGTGGTGTGTAAGTTGTGTGTGTGTGCTTTGTGCGTGGTGTGTGTGTTTGTGGTGTGTGCGTGCTTGCTTTCGTGTGGTGTGTAAGTTGTGGTGCGTGCTTGCGTGCGTGGGGTGTTTTAAGTGTGTGTGTGTGTGTGTGTTTGTGTGTGCGTGGTGTGTGTGTGCGCGTGCTTGCGTGCGTGTGGTGTCTAAATGTGTGTGTGGGGTGCGTGGTGTGTTGTGTGCGTGCTTGCGTGCGTGTGGTGTGTAAGTGTGTGTGTGCGTGCGTGTGTGGGGTGTTGGTGTGTGTGTGGTGTGTGTGTGTGTGTGTGTGTGTGTGTGTGTGTGTGTGTGTGTGTGGTACATACAGGCACGGAGACAGCGTTGATGTACTGGTTCCCGTCTGTGGAGGAGGGATTCAAGTAGATCATGTGGTTGACGTCTGCAAGGAGCCAGTTTACACTGTCATTATCAACTTTTGGCACAGCAGCCATTGCCATCAACTTTGTGGTAATAACTATCGTCATCATTATCACAGCCATCATGATCATCGTCGTCGTCGTCGTCGTCATCATCATCATCATCATCATCATCATCATCATCATCATCATCATCATCACCATCATCGTCGTCGTCGTCATCGTCATCATAGCCGTCATCATACCCGACATCATAGCCATCATCATAGACATAGCCATCATCATCATAGCCATCATCATCATCATAACCATCAAAGCATCAAAAGCCGTCATCATAGCTATCATCAAAAGCCGCCGCCATCATCATTATCATCATCATCAGCACAGCAGCAGCACCACCACCACCACCACCACCACCACCACCACCACCACCCCCCCGCCATTATCATCATCACCATCATCATCATCATAGCCACCACATCCACTACAACCACAACCACTATCACATCGTCATCGTCTCATCAAAATCATCACTTCATCACCATCATCACCATAAAAATTCTCATCATCATTATCGTTATATCTTAATACAAATTGGGGGTAACAACTTCAATGACACTGGATAGCAAAAAACACATCCCATTCCAAAATGTAGACACTGGTATAACGCTGAACAGTTGAGGGACATTTGTCAATCAGTGATGGGTTTATGTAAAAATTGTGAATCAATGAATGGTTGAGGTGAATTTTTTTTGTGGTTTTAGGTGAATTTTGTGAATCAGTGAGCGGTTGAGGTGAATTTGTGAATCGTGAGTAGTTGAGGGGAATTTTTGGAATCAGGAGCGGTTGAGGTGAATTTTGTGAATCAGAGGTGGTTGAGGTGAATTTTGTGAATCAGAGAGTGGTTGAGGTGAATTTTTGAATCAGAAGATGGGTTTAGATGAATTTTGAAAATAAATGAGTGGTTGAAGGGAATTTTGTGAATAGAGAGTGGCGGATAAAATCTCCAGCCACTCATTTCATATTTAGTTTTTTTGTTTTTACTTCTTGCGCTCATCTACAGATTTGGGTATTTTCTTAACAGTCTTGTAGTCTCGCTTGTACCTTGTATCCTACACTCCCCCACCAAATGAAATCCATTTTGAATGCATCTCTCTCTCTCCTCTCTCTCCTCTCTCTCTCTCATCTCCCTCTCTCCATCTCTCTCTCTCTCTCTTTCGTCATGCTGGCTGCTGCTAGACTTGTGTAATGCTCTGCTTATTATGCCAAAGTTTCAGTGGTTTGTAGGCTGAAGTTCGTTCACAAAATTTTGTGAACACCTTCATAACCTCAATGTGACTGGCAAAAGATATTAGTGTGGTTACTTCTAGGTTAAATGTATGGACCCATAATTAACAATACGCGACCACATTTATATGAAATTATGAATTGGCATTTACCCTGAAGTGTGGTTTAACCAAATTGTTACAGACACCTAGCAACAGACCGTGCCATCTGCACGTGGGGCCCAGTTTGTTGGGGGGGGGGGGTGGGGGGGGGGGGGGGGCCGGCCCGTGAACTTTGTGCACTGATGAATAGCTTCCCTTGTGTTTTTGAACTGTGTGATATGACAACACTGCTATTATGCCTCCCTCAGGTCCCCGGTCCTGGGATGTGTTGTTATGACTGATGACATTAAAAAAAAATGCTCCCATGCATTTTCTCCCTTTATTGTAGGCAGTGATGGATGGCTCTTTCCACAGTAGAGCACAAACTGCACATACACTGGAACTGAGCTGCAAAAACATTTTCCTGCTCAGAAAAGAAAATATTTCGTGGAGAAATGGACTTTCTATCGATAAATGTCCAGTTGCTGAAATTCAATGCAAGTAAAAAGCAATACTATGATTATGAAATAATGTCATTTCTCTTCCCATGTGACCAGTCTCCTCCTTCCCACCTTGAAAGTCAGTGATACGATTTTCCCTCAAACTCAAAACGGTTCAATATCATTGTACTTCACACGTCAAAACACAGGAACTTTACTGCAAGGAATTGACTGCAAAAGATGGGATAAAATGAATGTAATTTCAGAAAGACATGGTTAAAACGACTGTGTCCAATGATGATGTGTGTGCTTCAAAGATGCTTTGATTGCCGTACCTTTTATTACATTTCCTGCGAACAAGGTAACAAAATGTATTAACTGCTCCTTTGTGTGATGATGAAATGTTTCCTCTCCTTATCCCCCCTCCATTCTCTGAGCAACCCAATCATTGAATGATGATGAAATATTTAGATTACCTGGTTGACATTCCAATGTGTCACCATCATCTAGTCCTAATAAAATAACAACAAAAACATCATGAGAATGAACATGTACACAGATGACAGGTGGAATCAAGAGTGTGCACCAAATTGGAATGAAAGCCCTACTCCCACGCCAGTGTCAATACAGTTGCCAAAGAAAACCCTTGAAGCAAACCCCAAAGCAGTGAAGCTGTCAAAACGCTAACCGTAGACGAACACTGTTGCCCTTCAGAGCACATGCACAATCTTTGTAGATAAGCTACAAAGTAATTGAAACCATGCTTGATCTAATGCATACGAGTTACTCGTGGAACACGAAATTGCCTGTGGTCAAGACAAGGACTTTAAGGATTTATCAAAAATGAAACTCAAACTTCATGTTTGACCATAAGACTGAAGCCTTTCAATCTCTTGTCAGTGATGTTAAAGAACATTATTTCTGATACATACCACAAACTGAAAAATCAACAGAAAGAAAATCAGTCACTGAAATCTTTGTTTGTGGCACATTTCTTCGAACAAAAGCAAATAAAGCAGAAAATCATGCCCCAAGAAAACTGGGTCAATACAATGTGACATACCACGTGACAAAGTGTCAGAAAAAACCTCTAACAGAAACAGACCAAGGGTGCATAACCACACAGACTGTCCATTGACACCTACAACACTTCCATACAACAAAGTAGGGGAAGAGTATCAGACCGTTTGAAACCTCACAGGCCGAAGTTGTAAAGACTGTACAAAAGTGACATATGAGACGATGACCAGACCACTGAACAACCTGACTTAACCAATTGTCAATCTTTTCCACATTCTTTCCAGTCTTAATGTAGGAACAAAATTATCCCGACAAGTAAATAAAAAACAACAACTTATCACACCAGAAAAGAAAGAACTGCACTGTCTAAAGCATCTGTCCTCTGCAAAAATTACACAGCAATGAATAGGACCCAAAACAAGCAACAGGTCAAACACTAAGTACATTGAACTATTCCCTCTGACTGTTCAAACTGTACTAATTGCGACTCTATCAAAATACCATAGACCCTAAAAGACTCGAAGAACCCCAAGAGACAATGTTATCAAAAGATGTATACCTGGCATGACTTTAATCAAATACCCGCAAACTGGCTACCAACCTATCAAAACATGAACACAAGACTGTCATTGTGCATGTAGGGCTTAATACTGTCCAGGTGACCTACTGTTCAACTGATGAACTGGAAAAAGCACATTACATGTGCAAACAGTGCTTTCCATCAGCCTCTAATTGCTGTCAGCTCCATTCCATCTTCTCGTGGAAGGCACCACTGAATAACTCCATAGCCCCATCCACATAAATTCTGAAGACTGCCTGGCTCTCAAATGCAGGTAACTTAATTTGACAATCACAACGTGTTTGTACAGACAATGTGCTCCACGACAAGGTTCCTTGTACAAGGACGCGGTGCACCAGCTTTAGGGAACAGCCCGCTTGGCAGATCATTTCAAAAGATTCCTTCCACAGACTGTACCGAGTTTTACTCTGTTGACCAATCTATATCTGCTAAACCATCCATAAATCACCATATAATACACCTACATCGTCCCAGACTAAAGAAAACATAAAAATCGAGAAAGAACCAATCTCCCGTCTTTAGAGCAGACCAAGAGTTATCGGTGGTTCCAGGAAACTAGCATTGCACCTCATGTGGTGTCATACATCTGACTTTCCCCATTACCCACACGCAACAATAGGGTCCAGCGAAAGAAATCGTCCACATCAAAACTGGTATATGAACCAAGACCACAGAGCTCTTGAAGAAGTCTCAGGAATGCGCCATCCCTTGAAAAAATCACAGTCAATCCCAGTCTAGTGACACTCTAGACTCATTCCCCATTCCCACAAGAAACAGCAACCCCCCTCCACAGTTTCCCTTTCTCCTGGTAGTATGGTCCCAGAGGGGTTTTGCATTCCAGCGTCCAGCTTCTACCCCTATCCCCATATCTTATTCAAAGGGTTAACCTTCACAGAAGGCTAACCATCTTCCCTTCAAGCTATCAGGTTCATTGTTTCCTCTACCTAGGGCCTGTGGCTCTGACTCATCGGAACTGGCTTCCCGGTCCAGTACATAACTGGTCATCTGAGCCACCGATGATGAACAGTTGGCCCCACAAATGGGGTCTCAACCACCAGACGAGTAGCCATGTACTGTAAGTTGCAAAATTTAAGGTTAAGTAAAAATTGTGGTGAAACTATGTTTGTTGCTATCTTATGTCATGACTTGTTTGCCTACGACGATTTTAATTTTCCTAACTTGGTAACCATTTTTTTTAAAATACACAATGTCCAGCAATATGACCTTCCAGATTGGGGACAGCTGTTATATGTTTCCAGGAATACAGTTATTTGTGATGCATGCAGTTGTGTTTTTGGTGAAAACCTTCCTTCCCTAAATCTGTGACAATTTGATTGATTAAGTATTTGATTGGTACTATTTTCCTAATTATTTCTCTCAATTTAAATTTGCATATTGCATCCATTTGTGGTTTTGCAGTTGCATTTGTCAACTTCAGCTTTGTCCTAATGTATTCTGAATGAGCTGATTGCTGTTTGGTGTGCATGTCAGTGTAAAGAATATAGTATTTCCTAAATTGCTTTTGGTGAAATACCAAAAGTCGAACATCTATTTCCTTGTGATATTGTTCACACTGAGGTGGACTGTGTTTGTCAGTTTGATCAATTGTTTTTGAATTGCTTGATTTATATCCCTGTTTATCATTCATGCAGTTGTTTTCAATTATTTGATTATAATCTAAAGAACCCTGGCCAACATGCCAAATAAAATTCATAAATCAAAAAATGTTAACAAAAAATGGATCCAAAGTGAACATCTGTCCCTTATTAAACAAAGTATCCGACATAGGTCCTATTCTGTCAAATCCAAATGACTGTTTTCATGCTTTTTGTTTGCTGCTCGCCTTATCAGATGTAGTTTTCAGATAATAACGTATCAAACCCGATTTATACTACCATCAAAGAGATGCCAAAAAGCAAATTAGAAACTGGAATAATACATATGTACATAAACTATTAATTTCAAAGAATTTGATAAATTTGAGAAACATGGCATTGGAAAAGTATCTTGCTGAAATTTACTTGAAAGGAATAAAAACCATTTTAATAGCTTATAAATAAAATCCGGATGAACGTACCAGTTTGTTTGATCACTTTGAAGCCATGATGGACGATGTATCAAAACCATTCAACAGAGATAATTTTGTTAGGAGATTCAAATATGATTTATTTAAACCTCATGATAAGTTGAGGAGTGTGTTGAATTATTTCCCATTTGTCACAGATGATTCAAACCCCAACACTAAAAAACACATCACTCCTGAAACATTAATTGACCATGTCTATGTCTCTCAATATTGGATCATATAATAGAAACATCTGTTCCAAACATTGCCTAGATCGATCACAATCCGAATATTTCTAACGTGTCTAAAAAAGTACAAGGATACCTAGATGCAATCACAAGAAAGTTTCTCTGCGAAACTACAGTTGTTTGATGCTGAAGGATTTCTTTCTGATCTTTAACGCTAACTTTTTTAAATGTTTACAGTATAAACTGAACCAGATGAAGCTCTTACTGCTTGGTATCAAACTTTTCTTCCTATATTGACAAATACGCAAGCACTTAGAATTTAACGATTAAATTAAAGTAACCACATTGCTTACTGCCGAAATTAATGCTGCCATGTGGCAGTACGTGACAAATTGTTAAAAACAACATTACAAAAAGAAGGCCAAAAAGAAACCCTTTAAAAAGCAAGAAATACAATAACAGCTATAAAAGAACTGCTCGTAAGAAAATATTTTCGTGATCGATCTCATCAAACAAAAGACCACAAAAACTGTATGAAAGCATCAATCACTACTCATAAAACATCTACAACTACTCCTCTTTCTGTAAACTGGTCGCTGTCTGCTAAGATATAAACAACATTTAGCTACAGTAGGCGAAAAGGAAATTCTAGCTAACAATACAAAAATTTAATGAACAGTCTGCACTAAACACTTTTGTGGATCCAGAAATGTACAATCACAATTCAAGTTTAATTTATCACTGTTTCATGAAGCAATACAAAGATATGGTTCCCTAAAACACTCAAAGCAAGGCTTGGACAACTGAGACATAAAATATTGAAGGTTCACACCCATAATATCTGAGCATATCACTACATTTATAATCTTTCAATGAAAAATGTCATTTCCTCAAGCTTTTGTAGATGCCAAAGTTTTGCCCCTTTTTCAAATCTGGTGACCAAAAGGATCCCTCAAACTATAGACCAATACAATCCTAGTCTTCAATTGTCTAAGAGCCTCTAGAAAAGCATCCTAAAATAATCCTTCATCTTTATTTTACAAATCAACAATCTGTTTCATCCTAGGCAAAGCGGATTATGAAAAAACCATTCTTGTCACACTCTGCTTACAAACCTAAGAGAACAATGGCATGAATATATTAACAATGATCTTTGTTTCTATTGTAAGTATTTTGTTGATTTGCTAAGGCTTTTTACAACATTGACCATGATCTTCTATAAAGAAACTTGTTTTGTATGGCTTATGTTCAGATTCAGTTAGAACTTATATCCACATTCTTAAAAATAGACTGGCATGAGGCAGTTCTTCAGACTGACAATATCCTCCTTCATGCAATAACATATGTGTCCCCAGGGATCATTCTTTGGCCAATTTTGTTTTCTATCTATAATTAATGATCGTCCAATAAATAATTTCATCGTCTTGTGAACTATTGCAGATGATACGACTATTCAACTAGATAAAAAAAAAAAAAGCAAATGTTATATTGTAATAATCAACAGAAAGATATAGATAACTAACTTCCTTGGGCTGACCTGACCACATGGCTCTTCCATCCTAAAAAATCTAAATTCATGATAGTCCAAACAAGACAAAAAAGACAAAATATGAATTCTATGTCAAGAAGTCTGAAAATTCATGATCAGATATTACAATATATTAATAATCCAAAATTAACATGGCCTTAATGTAACAATACATCTTTCCTGTCGAGCCATATTTCAATAATGTCCAAAGAAATTATCCAAACAAAAGAATATTCAGCTCAATAGAATCATGCATACCTTGATGAGCACACAATCTCAAAGTTGTCTTTATGGAAACCATACAACAGATATTGATATGCTTCAACATGTTGGGACCTGGCGAGTAAAACGCTAAATTACAACTTGAGATAATTACAGCCTCTCCATGAAATTAAAACACCTTAAATCATTCATTGCAAAAGTAAAGATTACAAAAAACTCAATAATTAGCACCATTAAATCAGAAAATGCCCGATTTCATATAATGCTATTCATGTACAAGAATATAAAAATCTTACGCAATCCTATCTGTATGATAAATTTGTTATCAGAGTTATTCGAGGAAAAAGTATTCTATTTATTCCCCGCCCCAGGATAGACTTATTCATGTCATCCTTGGGGTTAATTTCATGTAGTAAGCTATGGAACAATATCCCTGATAATCTTAAACAAAGCCTAGTTTGTCCCGTCATTTAAAGAAAGATCTCTAAGACATTTTTTGAAAGTTTAATTGAATTTCATTTTGTTGTTCGAAAACCTTATCTCTATAGTCATTACACACTCAATTCATGTAAATTATCTGTAGTAGTCCTTAGCACACAATTCATGTATAATGCGATTTCATCTTCACGTCTCTTTGCTGTTGTTGTTTTGTTTTGTTTTTGGCCTTTCCCTTTGATCTATTACTGTCTCACACTGACCATAAACTCTGTAAGCCACAGCCCCCCCCCCCTCCCCCTCACTCCTCTATATCCTTTGCTGTTTTGCCGCTTCTGTACGTCCGTCGCCCGGACGTGTCTCTTGTCTCTTCTGTCTCTCTCTGTAATGTGGTTTCTGAGTCGGGATGTGTGTGTGAGGTGGTGGTTTTTTTTGTTTTTTTTTAATACTTGTTTGTCTGTGTTTGTTTGTTTGATTGCTTTCTTTTTCCTTCTCCATTGACCTCCTTGTTGACATTCATCGTCATTGTATCTAGTTTCTCAGTTATATGTTTGATTATAATAATCAATTTTGAATTTCTTTGGTCTTTTAAAAACAGTTGATAAGTATTGTTTGCGGGTTTGTTTGGATTGGGGGGGGGGGGGGGGGGGGGGTTGTTGTTTTTTGGTTTTTTGTTTGTTGGGTTTTTGTTTGTTTTTTTGGTGGTTTTTTTGATTGTTGTTGGTGGTTTTTGTTGGGGGTGTTTTGGTGTGTTTTTTGTTTTTTTGTTATTTTTTTTTTTGTGTGTGTGGTGTTTTTTTTGTTTTTTTTTGGGTTTTTTTTTTTTTTTGAAGCATGTGAACAAAAGCCCTGAAGCTTATCCAATAACATCTCAATAAAAATTGAGTTCTAGTTCGAGTTCGAGTTCTCTCTCTCTCTCTCACATCTCACACACACAAACACACACACACATGCGTACGCACACAACAAGCGTCTATGCTCCGTACGCGCGCACCCAGCGCGCGCGCAGCACGCACGCACGCACGCACGAGAAACGCACACAACACACACAAAAAACATCATATTCACACACACCCCAGTATCCACGGGGGACTGGATGTACTGAACAAAAAAAAGCACCGAGGCTTATACCATAATCCACGAAATTAAAAAAAGAAACAAATTAACACCATCATCTGCCCTCAATATGCTGTCCCCAAGAGAAGTTGAAGTCTCTGATGCCTCGATACCCTACGACCACATAGGTTATGGGACAGGGTGGTAGTCTTTCGGGTGAGAGAGAGCGAGAGAAGGAGGGGGGGGGGGTAAGGGAGGGAGGGAGAAAGAGTGCATGGGAAGGAAAGGGGGAGGGGGAGGGAAGGGGAGAGGATGGAGATTTACGTACCGGGCAGAATCCTAGTGTCTCTGTTCTTGCCCTTGTTCTCCTCGAGTTGGGCAGCGCTGCTGTCCCGCTTGGTCCACGTGTTCAGCTGCCTCAGGATCTGCGCGCAGAAAAGACAGGATGCTTTTTCAGCTCGTGGTCAGAACACTCGCTTTCCCCCCAGCCAAGGTTAAGCAGCATCGAGCGGTGGTTACCAGTTTGTGCGCCTTGGCTTCAGTACAGTTTCATCCCCCACCCCTCCCAGTTCACCCGGCTGTGAATGGGTGCCTGCCCTCTTTAGGGTCAGGGAAGGTAAAGCAGCGAGGGAGAGGAGATGGGCGCCGCTGCCCTCAATATGCTGGCCCCTAATGAAGTTGAAGTCTCTGATGCCTCGCTCCCCTACGACCACATAGGTTATGGGACACCTTGACCTGATCAGTGGTCTACAGGTGACGCTTCTGCCTACAAAGCGAAAAGTGCGGGTTCGAAGTGTGTGATGGTTCGATCCCCGTTTGTGCCCCAAACTGTTTAGCCCCCCCCCCCCCCACCCCACCCCCTCCCCTCATCCTACTAGACCATGAAGGGTGGTCAGGGTGGTAGTCTTTCGGGTGAGACGACAAACTGAGGTCCCGTGTGTAACATGTATTTAGCGCACGTAAAAGAACCCACAGAGGCAGCAAGAGAGTTGTCCCTGGCAAAATTCTGTCGGGAAAAAAGTCACTTTGATAGGGAAACATAAACACATGCAAACAAGAAAAGAATGCAAAAAAAGAGAAAAAAAACTGGTGGCGCTGCTCTTGTGGCGATACGCTCTTCCCGGTGAGAGCAGCCGGAATTTCACGCAGAGAACTCTGCCGTGAGTTAAAGTGGCATACATACGATCTGATCACGATACGATACAAAACGAACCGTTGCTCTTCTTGTTGGTTTTATTTGTTTTTGTTTAGCTGTTGTTGTTGTTGTTGCTGTTGTTGTTGTTGTCGTTGTGCGTTCCCTAGCCTAACGCCCTGGGTGTCACCCGACCAGAACACGCACCTCACCACATAGGCAGCCCTGCTTCGACTTCAGAGGGGATGTCTCTTGTCAGGTAATAAGCGAACTGTTTCCTACCTGGAACTGGCGGTCAATGGTGGCGCTGGGCCTGTGGGGCTCCACGGGGGCGGTGAAGCGCGTGTCCAGCTGCTCCAGGGTCAGCAGGGCGCCTCGGCTGAGGTGGTCCTCCAGCAGCACCTCGTGCAGGAACTTGTACTGGGCCTGGTCCACACAGCCAGCCGGGCATGCAGGCAGACAGACAGACACACGTGCAGGCAGACATACATACATACACACGTGCAGACATACATACATACATATATACACACACACGTGCAGGCAGACATACATACACACATGCAGGCAGACACACAAACAATAGAAACAAAACAACCAAGGAATGCCATACAAAAACACGGAGAAACTAATAAAAAAAACCCTCAAAAAAACAAAAAGAAACTTCACCTTTCATATCCCTAACA
>JAQIHA010000094.1:0-24572 GCA_028751875.1 Rapana venosa
GTGTGGGGTGTTGGGTTTTTGTGTAAAAAGAGAAAAAAAACAAGGGGAAAACACAAGTAAGAAATTCTTAACATAAACAGTCAAGACAACATTGTGTGTGTGTTGTGTTGAAGAACCAGAAGAGAAATCCCCGTTTTGGGGTTCAACATGGAGAAGCTGAAGGACCCCGAAGTCGCTGAAACCCTTTAAAAGCTGAGATAGGGGGCAGATTTGCAGCATTGAAATTTCCTCCAAGATGAAAATCAACAACCTCACTGAGACCTTCAGAAAGACCATTCAGGAGACAGCGCTGGAGATCCTTGGGAAAGAGAGGAAAAAGAACCAACCGTGGGTTACCAACGATATCCTGGACCTGTGCGACCAACGTAGGGAGCTAAAGCCAGTGAAGAACAAAAACCCAGAAACGGCCGAAGAGTATAGAACAGTCAACAGGTCAATCAAGAAGAAGATGACTGAGGCCATGGGGAAACTGGATGTCAGAACAATGCTCAAAGGGTTTAGAAAGCAATGGCAAAAGGAGACAGCAAAGAGGCGTACCAGACCATCAAGGTACAAACCAAGTCCCAGCAGCCAAAGACCTCCGTTATTGAAGACAAAGAGGGGTCAGTCCTTACAGAGAGCGCCACTATCATGAAGAGATGGACAGATATTGCAGAAGACCTGTACAACAAAAAGCTGAAGGCTGATCCGAACAAACTTCACGAGCAAGAATCCCAGACCATCAGATCCTGAAGCACACAGTGCTGGAGGAAGAGGTAAAAGAAGCAGTAAGATCCCTGAAAGGAGGCAAGTCACCAGGATTGACAACATCCGGCTGAGCTCATCAAAAAACGGAGGCCCAGAGATGATCAAGGCATTAAAAATCATCTGCCAACGCATCTGGACCAGCAAAGAGTCCCCCTAAACATGGACCCAATCCACCCATAGTTCCATTTCCCAAAAAGAAGGGAGACCTGAAGAAGTGCCAAAATTACAGAACAATCAGTCTGATAAGCCATCCAAGCAAAGTTAGCTACCCCTTGTTTGAAAAAAAAAAACTAAACCCATCAGAAAAAAATCCTATAAGAAAATCAAAAATTGTAAAAAAAGAAGGAACTTTTTTAGAAATTTTTTTGATTCACATGACTTTTAAACCTTAAAAGTTTGATTTTTGGACATAAAACCTTAAACCGTCAGCGCCTGGGCTTTTTTAACATTTTCGGTTTTAAACCCAAATTGACCCCTGGGGGGGCAAACAGAAAAGGAGTGGGCGTATGATCGGGAAGCTTTCCCACTCAGGGAAATTTTTCATTTACAGCTTAGTCTTTAGTGTTTCAAACTATGCTCTCTAAATAGGAGGTTTTCATTTTTTGCCAGCCCTTTTAAAAAAGTGCTGCAGCCCGGGGGGTTTTTTTGGGCCCTTTTGGAGAAAAATCTCCAACGCGGACGCCCCCTTATCCCCCAATTTTGGCCGAGAGAGGGGGGGAATGTACGTGGGAAAAGGCATCTCCACTATAATAAAATTTCTCCCCAAATTTTCCCAAAAACAGCGGCGCCTCCCTGCGGGTTTTTTGGAGGTCATCGTCGAACCAAAAGGCAAAATAAACACCCAAATTTTCTCAACCCCAAAACAAACAAAAAAACCCAAAAAAAACCAAAACAAACAAACAAACAAACAAAAAAAAAAAACCAACAAAAACAACAAACAAAAAACCCAAACGGGGAATTAGGGCCTGAATTGAAAGGTTTGGGGTTCAGGCAATAAATTTTTTAAAAATTTTTAAAGACATAAAGGCCGGGGAAAAAATGACCCCCAGGTTCCTGCGGGGCCCCTTTTTTTATGTAAGCAAGCCTGGAGGAGGGAGGATACACATATTTTTTGTGGGTGCTGTCCGGGTATTGGGAAGACGGGGCAGAATTACCCCCAGAAAGGAGAAAGGCCCTTTAAATTTTTTCTAGCTTGATTTTGGGAAAAATTTAATTTAAATCTTGAGGAGGGTGGCCCCAGCTTCTCTAAAATTTTTCAGGGGGAGGGTTTATAGCCTAGTTTTTATTAAAACCCATTGCCCTGGGCAATCGCCAAACCGGGCTTCAAATTTCCCGTTTAAAGGGGGATTTTTTCCCCCGGGAAGTTGACACCCATTGAAAGACTCCCCCCTTTTTTGCCCCAATGTGTTTTCACCACCTTTTCGTGGTGGGGGGGCCTTGCGTGCTTCCCAATGCCCCCCGGAGCAATGCGGGGGGGGGCTTCGGGCCCCTGGCAGGTTCAACCATGCTCAACAGGTCTGGGGGGGAGGAGAAGACTAAAAAAATTGCACCCGGGCCCCTCCGGTTGGGGGGGTTTTGTGTTTTGGGCAAAACCCCCATTCACAAATTAAAAAACCCTTTTCTGTTAGGGAAAAATGCCAAAAATTTCCTTTTAGGGAGCGCAGGGTTTGGGGAAGGTCCCTCTCTGGAAGGGGCCTATGACGCGTGGCGGGTAAAAGCCTTGGGGGAAGCCAGTGCCCCGAACCCCTCTTCTAACAACCAAGTCAAAAAAACCCAGGATAGGGACCCGGGAAAACCTCAAAAACCCTGTACGAAAAGGGGTTTTTAAAAAAGCCCCAGGTGAGAAAGGAGAAATACCGGGTTTAAAACCCCAAAAAACCCTTGGCCTGGTCCCCGGGGACCAGTTTGGGTTTGGAACCGGGAGAAAAAAACTTCGAGGGAACAAAAACTCTACTCTGGACAGGAAAAAAAGGCCCGGGCCCCCAACCCCAATGGAGTAGGAGCTGACTGATAAACCCCGAAGCAAAACCCCCCCAAGCACGGCTGTCCTGGGAACCAGTTTCCCCAGGGATCCCCCAAAAGCACGTTTCAACTAAAAAAGGCGAAAGGTTACTCTCCTTTCATTTGCAAACCGCTCCAACAAATAAAGCAGGGGTTAAAAGATAAAAAATTTTTCCTTCAAACCCAATTTCCAAAAACCCATCAGGGAAAAAAGCACCAAAGAGGGACCTAAAAAAAATAAGGGGGAGCCCAGAATGCCAAAAGCAGGGACAGACATAAAAAAGGAACTGATCATGGGAAACACAGGGGCATTTGGAAAAAACAAAATAAAAATGGAAAAATTTAAAAACCCAAAAATTTTTGCATGATAAATCCCCTGGCTTTGGAGGGCCACCATTTTCCCCCTACAAAAAAAGTCCACAAACCACTTTGGCCCTTCCCCCGAGGCCCAAGACAGAAAAAACCAGATTGACCATTCACCATCGGGCAAAGGGGAAAAGGGAGCCAAAAAGGGAATGTCGGGGAAGCGCGGAGTTTTAGTAGAAATCCCAATCAGACCATCATCTTTTTGGTTTTGCCACCCCCAAAAGACCAAGCTCAAAGGGCCTTTACTTCGCCGGGCGGGAAAGGGCCCCTCACAAAAGTAAACGTGCAAACCCTGAAGGAAAAAAGAAAAAAAAAAAATTAAATTGAAGAAATTCAGGCTCGAACGGGGGGGAACAACTTAGTGTGCTTTCCCAGCTCCCAGAGGAAACAGGGGGAAGAGAAAAATGGACTTTTCTGCGTGAAAACCGGGAAGCCCAAAAAATGCCAAACAACTTAATTTGGGAAAAGAAAAAAAGAAAATAAAAGGGGAGTGGATGACAAAAAAACCCAGGGGGCCCCGATCACCAAGAAAAAACAGCTGAAAAATCAATCAACCAAACCCACAAGTTAAAGGGAAAAAAACAGGAATTTAAAAAGCATGCAAATGGGACAAAAACCGGGGGCGAAAAAGGGGGAAAAAAACCCAAGAAGAGAAAAAGGGGAAAAACCCCTTTTTTGGGGAAACCCTAAATCAGGAAGCAGAGATTTGCGGGGCGGGCCAAAGAAAAAAAAAATGAAAAAAGGACTTTTCGGACCCACAGAAACTTTTCTCGGGAAAAAAAAAAAACAAAAAAATCAAAGCTGCCCCGGGTCAAGGTTAAGCAATCCCAAATTTTCCGGTGGGGCCCCTAAGAGCAAGATGGGCAGAGCACTTCAAAGAAAAAACGCTCAACAGCCCTTGAAAACCAAACCAAACCCCCCCAAAATACCCCCCCCCCCCACCAATGAAATTTTCCCCTTGGGGGCAACAACCCCGGGCCCCCCCCCTCCCAAGAATTGGGGATAAACCAAACCCACCCAAGGGTCACTAAAAACGGGCAAAGCGGGCGGCCCCAAGGTCGGTAATACCACCCCCCCCTAAACCCGCCTGAAGGAGACATCCAAACTTCCACTGAGATGGTTACCCCACTCCTATAAAAAGATCTAAGGAGCAAGAGAAGAAAACCAAGAAGATGGAAAAAAAGGGCCCATCCCCTAAAGCGGGCCAAAAAAAAAAGGGGGCCCCTGTCCCATGCAAAAAAACTGGAGAGGAATCATTTTACTTGTCCCTTCCCAGGGAAAAAAGTGCGGACAAAAGATTTTTCTAGACAACTAAAGCCCAAGCACTGGAAAAGAAAAATAAAATATGGGGAAGGGACAGGGGTTTCATGAGGGTGTACAAAAAAACCCCCCAGGGCCCCCAGGGGGACTGCGAAAGGGAAACCATCAAAAAAAGTCCCCAAATTTTTTTCCTTCCCCGGGGGCGTGAGTCAGTAAAGAGGGGGGAAACCCAGATGAAGACAATGCAAGTCCCGGGAATCAACAAAGCCGTCACCCCCTTAAAAACACCCTTGGGACCAATTTGGGGGTTTAAAACACCCCTTTCTCATTTCAAAAAAAGATTGGGAAATCTACAACACCAATGCCCAAATTTGTCCTATTTATGGTCAGAAACCGGGGCGATTAAAAAAAACCCAAACAACCCACAAACTCCAGTTTTTTACCAAAAAATTCCCCTCAGGTAAATTGTAAATTAATGGTGGTCGGAAGTCATTTCCAACAAACAACTGTGGGACAGGACCAGCCCAAACCCCAATCGAGTCCATTTTTAAAATAAACCAAATGGGGATGGAAACGGGCCCTTCACCCGAAAAACCCTTTCATGAAAAGTCACCAAGGGCAGGGGCCCTTTACAATTCCAAAAGGGGGGCGGGAAAGTTGGTTTGACCCCAAAAAAGCCCTGGCACAGAAGTGTTGATGGAAAAACGAAGGCAGCCCGAATTTTACATGGGTGAGCTGAAGAGGGTCTCCCAAAACCGAGTTCGTTTGGGGGGGTTTTGTTTCCAGCCCCCTTTTTTCCCCAAGGAACCCGAGGGCATTTCCCATAATGTAAAAAAAGACTCCAAAACTCCACTTCCCCAAAAGGTCCTTAGATTTAGAATTTTAACCGGGAAAGGGCCGGGGGGTTTAAACGCAAGGGGGGAAAAAACTTCACCCAGGTTTTTAACCTTTTTTTCCGTTTTCGTAAAATTTGGGTTTTTGGGTGGGTGGGAAAAGGGGGCAACAAATTTTTTAAAAACCCAACCACGGGGCCCCTTGGGGTTTTTTTAAATAAAAAACTTTTTTTTGGTTTTTTCCCTTTTTAACCCCGAAAAAAAGAAAAAAAAACCCGGGCCCCCCCAAAAATTTTCCCCCCCCCCTTTTCCCCCAAAAAGGCCTCCTCCTTCCTCAATCCCCAAAACCCTCCCCCCCCCCCCACCCACCCCCCCCCCCCTCCCCCAAACCCCTCTTTCCCTCCCACCCCACCCCCCTCTCTCTCTCTCTCCCCCCCCCCCCTCTCTCTCCCTCCTTCCCCCCCCTCTCCCTCCCCCCCCCTCTTTTTTCTTTTTCTCTCTTCCTCCCCTCCCCCCTTCCCCCAAGGGAGTGGAAAAACAGGAAGGAAAAATGAACGCACCATTTTAACCTTCACCACCCCCCCCCCCCCCCTCCCCCCCCTAAAAAGGAAACAAAAACTTTTGGGGCCCCAGGGAAAAGGAAAAAAGGGAAAAAATTAGCTAAGGGGGTTGGGGGTGGGGGGGGGGGGTGGTCGGGGGGGGGGTTGGGGGGTCGGGGTGGTGGTGGGTTTTGTTTGCACTACTACCTGTACCCTTTGGGAAAAAAAATTGCCCCCCCACCCCCCCCACCCCCCACAAAAAAACCCCAAAAAAACAAAACCCCAAAAAAAAAAAAATTGGGGGGCCTAAATAAAAATTTTAAAATTGAAATTTAAACGACACACCCCACAACACAGGGACACAGGCAAGTGGGAAAACGTAGGGCCCCCCCACCACAAAACATAGCAACCCCCCCCACAAAAAAATGTTGGGGGGCGCGGGGGTACACACATGCGCACAAAACCTCAAAATGCCCCAGGCGTGTTAACACACCAAAAACCCCAAGGGTGGCGCGGGGGCACGCACACCCCACACATGCAAAACCCTGTGTTTCGCAAAGCACACACGCCCCACACACTCACTCCATACACGCACGCAACACACCAAAAAACACACCAAATCTCATACACGCCCAAGCATAACAACCCAAAACACTTTCTCATAAAACTCACACAAACACACCACACACACAAAAGCACGCACGCACGAAAAAACATTTTCACATGCACAACAAAACCCACACACACACACACCACGCACGCACGCACACACAACACAAACCCCCACAACAACCCTTCTCTCTCTATTTTTCTTTCCCCTCTCTCTCTCTCTCTCTTTTTCTCCCCCCCAAAGGGACGGGATGCACCCTGGGGGGCCCCGGGGCGTGTGCACACACACACACACCAAAAACCACCCCACACCCACACACACACGCGCATACACACACGCACAAACAAAAGACACACATACACGCACAACCACACTCACCAAAACCACACACACATCTCTCTCTCTCTCTTCTCCTTTTAAAAAGAAGAAAAAAAAAAAAGTATATGGTTGCAAGCAGTTCTTTCCTCGACGGGAAAAAACCCTAATATGGGCCCTGAGGGCTGAACCAAACCCGTTTTTCGAGAAACTGCCCAAATTTTTAGAAAACAAAGGGGGGTGGGGGGGGGGGTGGGGGGGGGGGGGGGGGGGGGGGGGGGGGGGTTTTTTTAAAGGTTTTTACAATTGATTAATTTTTTTTCCCGGGGTCTCTCTCCTCTCTCCCCCCCTCCCCTTTTCTTCCCCTCCCCTTTTCTCCTTCTCCCTTCCCCCTCCCTTTAAAACCCCCCCACCCTTCCCCCCCCCCCTTTTCCCCCCAATCTCTGTTTTTGAAAATTTTTTTTTGTCATTTTTTTTCTAAGCATTCTTCTTTCTAAGACCATTAACTTAATATATTATATATATTTATTTTTTAAAAAATATATAATTTTATTATATAAAAATAATAATTTATATATATAATATTTGTATTTAACCCGTATAAAATTGGGGGGAGCAAGGGTGTTTTTTCCTTTTTTTTGTGTTATGTGTCCCATTTTTACCCCTCTAAACCCCAAAAAAAGTCAAATTTTCGCCTTTGGGAATTTAATTTTCAGTTTTTTAAACGTGTTTTTTTTTTTAAAACGGGGCAATGAATTAAACATTCCCAAAAACTATCTACTATCCCATCTACTATTATCTTTTCTAATCTATTATCTTATCTTTCATTATCTATCTATCATCTATCTGTATTTTTTTTGGGATATATATTTATATTAAAAAAATCCCATCTGTATTTGTTTTGGTATATATAAAATATACCCTATAATAATAAAAATATATTAAAATATATAAAATATTTATATATATATTAAAATAGATATAAATAAAATAAAAGATTGTACATCTGGACACTTCTATGAACAGTTGGGTTATAAATTTTTTTTTAAAGGAAATGAAAAGGACCCGCATGAAGAAAAAAGGGAAAAAAACATGAGGCACTAAAAAAGTTTTGGGGGGTTTTAAGGGGAAAAGTTTTTGTGTGTTGTTGTTTTTGTTTTTTGTTGTTGTTGTTGGTTTGGTGGGTTGGGGGGGGTGGTGGTGGTGTTGGTGTTTTTGTTTTTTATTTGTTCAGCCCCAAGGTAGAAAAATGGTTTTCAGAATTTAATTTAAACAACACCCCCCCCCCCCCCCAAAACCCAAAAACCAAAAAACAAAAAAAACAAAACAAAAAAAAACCAAAAACCAAAAAAACAATCAACCAAGAAACCCCCCCCCCCCCCCTAAACCACCCAAACCACCCCCCTCCCCTCCTTCCCTGCCTCAGTTTAAATTTCGTTGTCCGGCAGGGGTGGCGTTTTTTTTTTCCCTCCCTTTCCCTCTCTCAGTCCATTTCCCTGCCTCCTGCTGTTTTTTTTGTTGTTGGGTGGGTTTGGTTTTTTTTGGGTGTGTGTTGTGTTGTTTTATGTTTTTTTTAGTCGTCTGTTTTGTTTTCGGCTTCTCCTTTTTCCCTGGGATTTTGGTTTTGTTATGGGGTTTTTTTGGGTGGGGAGGGGGGGGGGGGGGGGGGGGGGGTTTTGGGGGTGGGGGGCTTTTTGGGGTTTTCCCTTCCCCGGGGGGAGGTTTGGGGTTGATGTTTCAAGCTCGGCGCGCCTTTTCTGCGTCCAACTTAGGGTTGTTGGTCCCAGATAAAAATTTTGGGGGTTGGGGGGTGTGTGGGGTGGAGGTGGTTTGAGAAATGGTGTGGTAATTAATTTGTGTTGGGGGGAATTTTTTTGGGAAAAGGGGGGTTGGGAAGTTGGAAGTGGGGGAAAATTTTGTAAGTTTTAAGGGGGAAGAAAAATGTAAATGTTTAGGGGGTTGAATTCGGGGGTTGGGGAGTTTTGGGGTTGGTGGGTGTTTAAAAATTGTGGAAAAAATTTGAGGGGGAAAGAAGGGGAGTCCTGTATGGGGATTTAGATGTTGATGTGTTAAGGGTTTTAAAATTTTAAAAGGGGAAAAAAAAGGGGGGAATTTTTAGTTAAGGGTTAAAAGGGGTTTTTTTTGGGGGGTTTATTGGTTTGGGTGATTTTTTTTGGGGTTGAATGAGGTTTTAAAGGGGGGTTTTGGGGGAAAAAGGGAGAAAAAGGGGGGGGTTTAAAGGAAATTTTTATAATGGTTTTTGGGGGGTTTTATTAGAAGGGAAGTTGGGGGGGGGGAAAATTTTAAAAATTGTGGGAAAGTTTTTGGGGGGGGGGAAGAGGGGAAAAAAAAAAAAATTTTTTGAATGAGTGGGGTTGGGTGGGGGGGGGGGTGGGGGGGGGGGGCGTTGGGGTGGAAAAAAAAAGGGGGGGTTTGGGGCGGGAGGTTAAAGGGTGGTTTTTTTAGGGGGGTTTTGGGGGGGGAAAAGGGGTTTTAGTAAAAAGGCCAAAAAAACAAAAAGACGGGTTTTTAAAAAAAAATTTTTTTTTAATTTTTTTTAATTTTTATTGAGGATAATGGAAGAAGACTCAAGCAAAAAATGAAGGCGTTTTGGGAAAAAATTTTCCCTTTTCCCGGAACAACCCACCCTTTGAAAAGGGGAAAAAAAAAAAAAAAAAGTGGGCAAGATGCGGGGTCCGGCAAATTTCCCCTTTTTTCCCAATTTTCCCCAAAAAGGTTCTGGGTCCGGGCCCCCCCCGGGGTTTTTGGAAAATGTTTGGGGTTTTTGGGGGGGGGTTTTTTTGGTTTTTTTTAAGGGGGATTTAAATATAAAGGGTGTTTTAAAATTAAAAAAAATTTTGGGGAATAAGTGTTTAAAAAATTTTTTTTAAAAAAGGGGTTTTTTATGAAATGAAGGTTTTTTTTTTTTTTGGGAAAAAAAATTTAACCCTGGGGATTTTTGACCAAACCGCCCCATAAAAAAATATTTTAAAACAAAAAATTTCCCTTTTTCCCCCACCCCCCATTTTTTTCCCCCCCTTTCCAATTTTCCTTTTTTTCCCCCCCCCCGCACCCCCCCCACACAACGGTTTTTAAAAATTTAAAAATTTTAATAAAATTAAAATTCAAAAAAATTTTTAAAAAATTAAAATTTTTTATTATTTAAAAATTTAAAAAAAAAAAAAAAAAAAAAAACAAAAAAAAAAAATAAATAAAAAAAAAAAATACAAAAGTTTCATAAAATGCTATCAGAAAGGAAGTTGAGTAGGGACTCTTGCCGTGGTTTTTAAATTTTAAAATTCCAAGAAAAGGCAATCCCAAAAAAAAATAAATTGGTAAAAAACAGTTTTTTTAGATAAGTCTTCGCCAGTTTCTTTGGAGGTTTAATTTCAATTTGGGGGGAAAACAAATTTAAACAGGTGAAACCTCCTTTTTATTTTGGAAATTTAAGGTGCCCTTATAAAAAAAAGCACGCTCTGAAATTCAACGTTTTTCCAAAACAAATTTAAATTTGATAAAACACAATTCCCCTTTTGGTTTCCAACTGTATTTATGTATGTATGTATGTATGTAATGTTGTATGATGTGTATGTATGTATGTTTTGTATGTATGTATGTGATGTGTGTAGAAAGTATAATGTCTTGTATGTATGTATTTGTGTGTGTGTGTGTATGTATGTATGTAGATGTGTGGTAGTATGTAAGATGTATTATTGTATGTATGTATTAAATGTTCTATGTATTAAATATATGTGTGTGTTTGTGTATGTATGTATGTATGTATGTATGTTGTATGTATAATGTCTATGTATGTTGTTGTTTTTGGTTGTGAGTGTTGTTGTTGTGTGTGTGTGTGTGTGTTGATGTATGTATGTATGATTGTTTTGTTTGTATAATGTGTTTATTATGTATGTATGTATGTGTTTGTGTGTGTTTGTCGTGTTATGTTTGTATGTATGTATGGGATTGTATGTTATGTATTTTGTATGTATGTATGTTATGTATGTTGTTTGGGGGTTTTTGATGTATGTTTATGAATTATGTTGTTTTTTAATGTATTTTGTTGTAGGGGGTTTGTGTGGTTTGTGTGTGTTGTGGTGTGTTGCTGTGTGTGGTTGGCGTGACATTTTTTTTTTCAGTTTTTTTTTGGAATGTTTAAACCGATTGAAACTTTTACCTTTCTTGCTTTGGGAGATTTTTATGGGAAACATTGTGCCTGCCCAGTATTGTAACTGCCTTTCACGGGATGATTAATAATAATAATAATAATAATAATGTATGGAATTTATATAGCGCTGAATCTTGTAAAGCAACAAATCAAAGCGATTACCATGATTTTGGAAGAAAAAATACCCCACCCCCCAAAAAAACAACAACATGTCTAAACATGTGTAACAAACCCAATTTGGAAAACAGTGTTATAAACAATCCACCATCGGCCGTCGCTCTTTTTCTATTTCTGGTCCATCGATCTGGAACGACCTCCCTCCCCCCCCCCCCCCCACCCCCCTCCCTCTCTCCCCCCCCCCTCTCTCTCTCTCTCCTTCTTCCTCTCTCCTCTCTCTCTCCGCCAAAAGCCTTCTTATGACATGACACTTTTAAATCCAGTCTGAAGACATGTTTATTTCAAACCTAAGATTTTCCTCTCCTGCTTCATCTCATAGTTTTTCCCTGCCTTCAACAGCCAAGATTCTATTGCCCTGCAGGGTGTGTGACCTGTGTGTGTGTGTGTGTGTGTGTGTGTGTGTGTGTGTGTGTGTGTTGTGTGTGCGTGCGTGTGAGTGCGTGCGTGACATTTGGACTTGATGGAACTATTAGTTGTTACTGGTTGTATGACTGTGTAAGAATGAGTTGAGTGCAAGCGCTTTGATTTGTCTCTGCAAGATATAGCGCTATATAAATTCCATTTATGATGATGATGATGATGATGATGATGATGTCTGCCTTGTCTGTCTGCCTTGTCTGTCTGCCTTGTCTGTCTGCCTCACCTGTCTGCCGGCTTGTCTGTCTGTCTGTCTGTCTGTCCCTCTGTCTGTCTGTCTGCCTTTAGTTCCAGCTACCATCCAACCGAGAAGTACCAAACGAAGCAAGAGGTCAGGCTGGTTGCTTTTCTTTGTGTGTGTGTGTGTGTGGTTAAAATGGCAAAGATTTAATTGATATTACCACGACACTTGTTTTAATAATAATAATAATAATAATAATATTGATAATAATAATAATACTGATAATAATAATAATAATAATGATAACACCACCACCACCACCAATAATAATAATAATGATGATACTACTACTACTACTACTACTACTACTACTACTACTACTACTACTTACTACTACTACTAATGATGATGATAATGATAACAATAATAATAATAAATGGAACTTATATATAGCGCTATATCTTGCAAAGACAAATCAAAGCGCATGCATTCAACCTAATCTCACACAGTCATGTATTTATCAATGATAAATATAATCGATAGTTTAAACAAACAGATATTACAAACATGGTACAGACGCTGCAGACCAAATGGTGCGCGAGTTTTGTTTGGGTTGTTGTTGCTTAGTTGTTGTTGTTGTTGTTGCTTAGTTGTTGTTGTTGTTGTTGTTTTCTCTCTCTCTCTCTCCATTTTGTTTGCCCCTTTTTTAGTTCTTCTTGTTCATTTTTTGTGGGGGGGGGGGGGGGGGGGGGGGGGGGGGGGGGGGGGGGGGGGGGTGGGGAGGGGGATAGGGCCGGGTGGAGGGGGGGGGGGGGTAGGCGGAGGAGGAAGGGTTTTGAGGGTGCGGAGGGGAAAGGGGGGGGGGGTGTGGCCAGTTTTTGTTCTTTTGTGTCTTTCTTCCCAACACCTTTTCAACATGATCGTGAGAGAGCCAAAAAACCCCACAAAAAACCCAACCCCCCCACACCAAACCAAACAGCCCCTTTTCTCCTCCTGCCCCCCCCCCCCCCCCTTCTCCTGGTTTTTGACTTTGACTTGATTTTACTTGTGTGCTTAATTCTGCTTTGTACAGGTGTTTCTCGGGACTGAAGCAGGAGAGCGACGAAATGTCTGATGAGGAAGAGTGCCAATGCAAGTCAGTTGCCTTTTTGAGATCGCGATTGTGTGTGTTTATTAATTTAATTAATTAATTAATTAATTAATTAATTAATTAATTTATTCTTTTATATCGAGGATAATGGAATAAGCACTTATGTGCTTTTTTTTTTTTAAACATCCATCCCCCGTCTGTATGCGGTTTTGTAAATTCTGTTGTCTGTTCCCACCGGCACACAATGGCCTACTCTTACGAAAAGCGGAACAGGATTTAACGTGTGCGCAAGATGTTCTGCGTGCGTTCGCACACGGGGCCTGGGTTTATAGTCTCCTCCGAAGGACTTTTGGGGGAGAGTGGAGTCTGCACTGATGTTAACTCCAGGGGAAAATATCCCCTTGTATGGGAATCGAACCCGGGTCGTCGGATTGCGAGCGCAATGTTCTGACCACTAGGTTATCCCGTCGCGCGCGCGCGCGCGCGCGTTTTTGTGTGTTTGTGTGCGTGTGCGTGTGTGTGTGTGTGTGTGTGTGTTTTGTTTTTGTTTAATGTCCATTCACTACTTGGTGATAAGGTCACACCCGCATTCAAATCAACATCTCTCTCTCTCTCTCTCTCTCTCTCTCTCTCTCTCCTCTCTCTCTCTCGGCCTCATCTCCTCTCTCTAAAACGAGCTGTTAAAAATAGTTAGGTATTCTTATTAACATTTTCCATTACAAAATGTCAACATTTCTTCTCTCTCAAAAAATGATTTGCATTTAATAGGTGTCTAATGCTATACATTTCTTCATGTAGTTGCCCTTCATGTCCTTAGCAGCATGTTCACGACAACTTTCGGCACTCACATAAAATTAATCTCCCTTTTTACCCATACTCTATTCTCAATTCTAGGTTAGTCTGTGTGCTTGCGTTTTGGTGTGTGGAGTGGATTTTTTGTTCAGCTTAATGTCATTGCACCACTTACTGGTGATAATGTCACACACCGCATTCAAATCAACATCTCTCCTCTCACTCTCTCTCACATCATCTCTGTCTTCGAGTCTTCTCTCCTCTCCTCTCGTCTCTCTAACAACGAGCTGTTAAAATAGTAATAAAAAAGTAAGTCATCTTCATAACATTTTCCGATTTTACAAAAATGTCAACATCCTTGCTCTCAATAAATCAGAATTGCTATAAATAAAGGATGTACTAATGCAACAAATTCTTCATGGTGAGGGACAGACTTGGAGCTGTTGTCATGTTTTGAAACAACTTTCTACACTCTCAAAAAATTAATTCCCTTTACAGCTTATTATCTACTATTCAAATCAAGTCTGTTATGCGGGAGCTGGTTTTTGGAATAAGGCCTCCAACTTTCTAAAAAATGAAACAAATTTTTCAAGATTTTTAAAAGTCTGTTTCTAAATGATTTTCTTATGACCATAAAAATGTCACAACTGTTTTCACCATAATGTTTTGATCGAACCGATAGATTTTCAGCCCACAAAAGGGTTTGTCTCCCCCGGAGGAAATAGTTAATTTTGTTAGTATGAAATTCCTATTAATTTTTTTTGGTTTTCCATCTTTTCAAAGTATAATTTTTAAAAACACTCTCTCTCTCTCTCTCCTCTCTCTCTCTCTCCCCTCAAACCCTCTCTCCTCTAAATCTCTCTCCCTCTCTTCTCTCTTTTTGAGGGTTTTCTAAAATTTTGCTTGCTTTTCAGTGTTTGTGTGTAAAGGGTAAAGTAAAGGGTAAAAAATTTTAAATTTCCAGATGGAACATTTAAAAGCAATGCATTTGCTTTTTTTCATCAACCCATCTACCCTAAGAAAAAAATTTTCGTAATAAATTTTATAGAAGACATTACGTTTTTGCATCATTTTTCCGTTAACTTTAAAACCCGTAAAAAAAGAGGAAAAAATCGATAAGGGGGATACATTGAAAGTACAAATTACCAAAAAACATATACCAAAGCACACCATCCAAAGCAAGCCTGAACGCGTGCGCGCTCACGTCCAAAACACACAAATTTAAAAAAAAAATGTTTTTAAGAATTAAAAAAAAAAAAATCAAAAACTCAGGACAAAAAAAAATACTTCACCTACTGTTACATCCATTCTTTAAAATTTATACCCTTTTAAAAATAAAAAGGTACAAGAAAAAACGTTTTGAAAATACTAGGCATTTGTCAAATTTCGAAAAATATTACCCTTTAAAGACCTCCCCCCCCTCCTCCTCCACCCAGCAAACGTGTGCTTTTTTTTTTCGTTCCCTTTTTTTCAAATAGCGCTTTTTAAAAAAAAAAAAAAAAAACATATTCACACAATAGCTATCAAAGCAAGATAAGGCAAAAAAATTATAATAATGAAAATCTAATAGAGATACAATTATAAACAACAATCGTCCAACACCATGAGACAACAATATAACAAATGATCCCCATCACCATGATACACAACATAACCATGAAAACAGAAAAAGCATTAGAAAGGATGGGGGTGGTGAGGAGTATCCATGGGTGAAGGGTAAATACAAACCTACAAACAAATTTAATTAGTTTAAAAAAATTTTTTTTTAAAAAGACAACATATTCCAACAAGATAGGACCCCTAAACGATACATAATTCATAAGCCCATAATCCACTGACTATCAAACTAAAAACAATATCATACTAAAACATATTCGCTTATAATAGTAAACTAAGAATCTCATCTCTAACTGCAAATAAAAACAACATCCACGAATAAAATCTATTGAATTAGACAAGAAAAGGGCATGAGGAGTGGAGAGGAAAGGAAATGAGAAGGAGAGAGAGAAGATAGAGAGAGAGAGAGAGAGAGAAGTAGAGAGAGAGAGAGAAGAGAAGAGAGAGAGAGAGAAGACATACTATCAAGCTATCAGTCTATCATAAAAAGATTTTTTAAATTCTCTTTCCCACTTGTTTCAACATATTGCAGATTATTTACTAGCATGCATAGGTTTACTCTTACTTCTTTGCATAGTTAGTGTGCCTCCTTTCCGCCTCACCCCTGCCCTCCACAACATATACAGTGTGTGGACTGTAGAATCTTCTGGCTCTGTAAGACATACTTGAATTTTTGTTGTAAGAAAATACCATTATTGCTGGTAAAAGTAAGTATGGTTGATATTTGGCCGTATTAATCATCGGTTTTGATTTTGCCTTATTAGTCAATTCTAGGTATTCATGCATTAGATGGCTTTTTAGCTGTGTCTTGAACTGTTTTTTGTTTTAGATACATTTTAAGCGTTTTTGGGAGCATTGTTCATAAGTCGCTACCTGAGTACAGAAGCTTGTTTTTGTAAAGATTATTTACTTGGTCTCGGAAATGTTAGTAGAATGAATGTCTGGTTTCAATGATTATGAAGCTATTGGTGAATCTTTGTAAGGGGCAATATTCCATTGACTAACTTTTCTGGACAAATAGAGCTTTATTTAGATAAAGTCTGTTTTTGAAGTTAGGATATTTGTTTCCTTATAATCGTTTGATGTTAGGGAAGGCTTGATTTTAGTAGAACAAGTTTCCGTGCTCTTTTAATAAATCTATAATCAATTTTAAAATTGAGCACTGCAGCTTTCCCAGAAGAGATTAAGCATAAGTCAACTAATAGGCAAAATATGGCCGCAAAAAAAGAGTTTGCGAGAGCTGGTTATTCAGAAAAATGTTTTATTTTGATAACTGGAAGTAGCTGTAAGAAAACTATTTTCCTAGCGCCATCACATGGTCAGTCCAAGTAAGATCTTTGTCAATAATTCACACCTAGAATTCTTGGGATTCAAATCTTCAACTACTCTTTTAACCTAACAACAGAGTTGGAATTTATCTTCATTTTTTGTCTCTTATTGTCTTGCTAGTACATACATACACTTAGTTTTTCGCGTATTTATGGACATATGGGTTAGCTTAGTCCAGAGTAACCAATCTCAATATTGGTTGAAGTTTGAATTGTTAAGTTCTGTGGGGGTCAGAGTCACTACAATAGAAGGATGTGTCATCAGCAAACATTTCACAGCTACATTCCTAGAAATTGGGGGTAAGTCATTTACCATAGATTGAAAATAGAAATTGGACGCCCATAATGAACCCTTGTGGTTACTCCATGTTATAATAGGTACTCAGTTCTGATGTTTGATTATTTGCAGTTACTAGCTGCTGCCTATTCTACAAAAAGCTTTTCACAAGATTTATCCGTTTTTCTGGTGTATAGTTTATACAAGTGAAAGTTTTACGCAATAAAATTAATGAATGATTACATCAAATGCTTTATCAAAGTCAACAAAGAATAAGGTCTGTATATTTAATTTCATTGATATTGGGTAGGAGACTGTTCTGTAATTTGTGTAAGTGTTGTGTGACAGGAATATTTTTTACGAAAACGACCAGATCTTCATTTAATAGAATGTTGTTTACTAAAGTAGGAATATACGGATTTTGGAAAAGTTTTTCAAAGGGTTTAGATAAAGACAGACAGATTGAAATTGTCTGTAATTTGAAGGACAAGCAGTATCACCTGATTATGTGACTGGTATGATTTTTGCTTTTTATTAAATATGACAGAAAGTTGTTTTTCTCTAATGCCACAAGTATAGACAAAGGTATGTCAGTGTTCCAGCCTATAGCTTGACCACAAAGCTTTGATTATTCTCCATCTAGATTGTCTAAAACCCCGTGTTCTGGAACTTTTTTGAAGAGACAGGCTTCAAGACTCGTGATTGTCATATGGCAGTAAGTGAATGGAATTATTATTCTTTTTGATTTGTATATTGTATCTGAAATAATGGAATCATTTTCATTTGACCTTGTCATTTGAAATTACTTTGTCGCAATGTTTGAGAAGTGGTTGTTCAATTCATCACGATATATCTTTAACTGTCCTTTTGAACTTTTTGATATGAGGTTTATTACATAATGTATTGAGCTCTTCCATACTTGCGAGAGTCGGTAGTTGTACTTAACAACTTTTGAATGTAATCACGTTTTGATTTTGCGATTTAGTGAAGTTTTCTTTGTTTCTTTTTGTGCTCTGATCTGCTCATTTGAACCATGTGTTGTCAATAGCTCTTATGATGTGAATTTCGGATTCTATCTCTACGTCTTATGTATCCAAAGGGGGATTGATTTTTTCTTTAACTCTTTTTTTTATGAAGTGGCGTGTTTGTCGTATACTGAAGTAAATGTCCTAATCCAAACTTCAGCAGCTTCATCGGGTCTCAGATTTGGAATAATTTCATGTAATGGCGAGTTTGTCAAGTCTTGAAAGGAAATCTTGCTCGTTAAAGTTTTTAAAATTTCCTGTTAAAAAAAAATTTTTAATGCCCACTTTAGGTAATTTGATACGATTTTTAAACCAAGTAAAGCACACTGGATTATGATCACTCGCATCCACTGAGTGGAGGCACATACTTCTGTTTATTATTTGTTGTTTTGGTAGTAAGTGTTAGATATGGACTATTAAGTTTCTAGAGTTATTTGATATCCTAATTGGTCTATCTATAGTTGATCTAGGCCAAAACATAGTAATGTTGTGGCTCCATTTTGGTTTTATGGTTATTAAAAAGTCTATGTTAAAATCCCAAAGAATAATTGTTTCATTGTTTAGAAGTATACGATCGTCATAATGTGAGTTGAACTTTCTAGCAGTCGATATGGTTTTCAGAGGTTTCTGTATATAAAATCCTATTAATAATTGGTTCTATTGTGTTTTAATTTTATTTCAATCCACAAGGATTCAATGTCATATACCACAAGGTAAATATATTCTTTTACAACTGATCGAGGCTGCTATATATGTAATAACACCGGTGGACATGGGTTGTGAGGATCTTCACGGAAGATTTGATACCCTGGAAATATTCATGTGTGGCTCTGTTACATTTGGAGAAAGTCGGGATTGCAGCTAGACAAAACAAATGAAACATGATTTCCACTGTTGTATAGTATGGTTGCAATGTCCATCTTTTTTGTTTGTTGCACTGTTGGATATTCAGGTAGCCTACTCGGAGGCCCTGTTTTGTTGGCCACTTGTCTGAGTTAGAGACGATAATAATGTGTCAAGGATTGATTGGCTAATTTATGAATAAATTATCTTGTACTATAACGTTTAAGTAAACTATCAAAAAAGAAGACCCGTTTAGTAAGGTTTCCAATTCAATAATCAAACAGGATAATATAATATGATATGAAGGAACACCCAATAAAAACGAAACAAAACTAAAAGTCAAATTTCAAAAGCTGCTCTTGTCTGCAAAAAATCGATCTTTTATATTAACACAGTATATAAATCCAGTCCCCCTTTATATTTCATACACAAATGGAGATCAAAGTAAACCACAAACCGGGTGCATTAAAGTGTAAGAATATTTTTGATAGAGAAATTTCCTACAATACTTCTTTATTTTTTCTGAAGTCAATAACTAACTATCACTTACACAAAACACTTATTCATATAAAGCTCAAAAACAAGGAAGATACAGTCACAACAGAGATACAATAATAAATTATATAATTTCTAGGAAAATCTATAGCAAAATTTTGTCTCTAAAACAACTGTTCTGATGCAAGAGTCCTCTGAGTACAATAACTCTGCTAAATCAAACAGTCCAATTGTTTTCAATCAAGCAGACTGCTTGTATAAACCAGCATATAGCTGCTAGACCACAAAGTCACTTCAGTCATCAAGCAGACTTGCAATATAATCCAGCAATATAGCTGATAGACACAAAAGTCAATTGCTTCCGTCAGGCAGAACGATTTATAATTCCACACAGCAGCACGACATTAACCAACATCAATTAATTACTGGGAAAAAGAAAGAAAGAATAAAATGAAAAAGGAAGAAAAGGAGAGGTTAATAAAAGTATGAGAGTGGAAGGGGAAATTTGTGGGGGAGAATAGAAGCAAACATTTAAAACATCTGTGATCATGTACCTTCTGTTTGGATGCAGGCAGAAGCAGGCATACACACACACATACACACACACACACACACAAACACACACACGTACACACAAGACACGTACACGACACTAAACACTTGCCTAACGACATTAGCACGTACTAATGCGCACGCTACCAGCACCATACAACACTCTTTCATTCACTCATATACCCAACAGTCCTTCGATGAAACTATAAATCAATGACCCGGTGCAACACACGCAGAAACATCTTTGGCACATGTCCAAGTCCTGTCATCGGCCTCCCGAAAGAGTAGGTCACAGTGTGCCGTGGTAACAGATGGCAAAATCCAACAAAACAGCCTACAACATGCACGGGAAACTGATGTGAAGAAAACAACAAATACCACATGAAGTGCTAATCCCATTAATCCTCGATATAAAAGAACAAATAAAATAAAATAAAGATAAATAAAACACTCCCACATGTTCATGCACACACATTTCATCACAACACAAGTACACGCACATGCACTCACAGACACATGCAACGCTACCTTATTTTGTCAATACTAAGTAGCTCCGAAAGCACACTGACTATGGTTGTGTGTGTAGAGGTAGTGCAGAAATGTCCTGCCTAAACACACTGGGCGACCGTTCTGAAACAATGGGGGTTCCTGGTGCTGGGAGGGGGGAAAGTGGTGTGTCATGGAATAGTGTAGTTGTTGTCCTTTGTCACATGTGTGGGGTGTGGTGTCTACTTTTTGTTGTAGGCAAGAAGGTTGTGGATGATCTCACACCTTTCGCTGCTGGGCGTAGCTGACGTGTTGGTAGGGGTGGATAGCTCTGGAGTACTCCGGCTTCATGACTGGCGGCTTCATGAATGCGGCATAGTTTGAATGATTTCCGGGGAAACGAATGTTGATGGCAAGCGTTCTTTACCCTGGGGCTGGATGTAAAGCAGGTCAGTTGGGAAATTGGGAAATCAAACAATAAAGGGTGGATAAAAGAAAATTGAGAACAGCAACATGCCCATATTTTTAGAGTATTTGGTTTTTCCAGCATTTACCTCATTTTATATTTTAAAAATTTGTCAATTTTCCCCGGGAGCAAGAAATGTTTTCAAAGGGGTTTTCTTTCTTTTTGGGAATGCTTTCATTCATCAATTTAGCATTAATTTCATGGGAGGACAAGGGCAAGATTGGAATCAAACGTTTAAATGTTGCAATCAGGGGGCCCCTTGTTTTGCTAAGGAATAAACCCAAAACTCATTCCATAGTTCCCACGTGAAAAAGGGGACCCAAAAAAACAAAAAGTTAAAAAATTTTGTAGGCCTCTGCTTGCAAAAACAATGTACCCAAAAATTTTTTATTCAAAAAAAATATCTTTCCTTATTTTCCCCCTCCCAGTTTTTTAGGGGACATCAATCTGATTTTGATTAAACCCCAAAAAAAAAAATTGTTGAATATCAAGGGGGGTTTGAAAATAAATTCAAGGCCAAAAAAGGATCGCAAAAAATTTTCACACTTTTAAAAAAGAAAAATGTTTTTTTAAGTGAAATGTTTTTTGTATTTTTAAACCCGGGTTTCACAAAGGGCTCCCTCATTTCTTCCCGACCCCCAGTACAGTTTCCTTCATATATATTTTTAAAATAATTAAAAAATTTGCTTTCAATGTGATTTTTTAAATAACAGTGACAAATTTGGATTTTCCCATTCTTTTTTACATCCGGTAGTCGTGTAAAAGTTAGCTGTTAATGTTCCCAAGGAGGCATTTGGGGAAACCCTTTGGAAAATTGGAATTGTTGTTAGGTCAATACCAATTTTTTTTCTTTAATGAATCTGTAAAATTTTTAATTGGCGAAAAAAATGAAATTTTGCTTGCTCTTTTTGGATAATCAGGGGTCGTTCATAAAAATTTTTCCCCTTTTTACTGAATTGGAACAGAGAGACTTCGAATAAACATACTTTAAAAATTTTGGCTAATCTTGGGTTGACCAGAAAGAGAGAGTGCTGTGCTTCTTTAAAAAGAATTAGTTATGTTAGCTTTGGACGGGAACACAAAGTGCTTTTTTTTAGGGTTTACGTCAAAAACTTTTTTTTTTTTTAAAGAAGATTTTCCCGGGCAGCAGAAAAAAAAAAACTTTTTGTCCTTTGTTTAAAATTTTGAGGTACTAAAGATTGAGCCAAATGTATCGTATCTTGGTTTTTTGGCTCCATCCCAAAAAGAATTAAATTTTTTTTAAAAAATTTAAAGGGGCCCTTTTTCTAGCCTCAGATTTTAAACTGGTTTGTGTGCAACTTCCAACTCAGTTTCCCCTATTTAAAAATTTACACCTAAAAATTTACATCTGGTTTATTTTTAAGAAACTTTTTCTCTCTAATTTCAGGTTTGGGTAATTTTGTTTGGGTTTTACCTTTAAATTAAAAAGCACCAGACATTTTTTTTTTTCGGGCAAAAATTCAACTTATTCTCATTAAAAAACTACAGAATTTTTTTAAGCTCGTTTTGATAAAATTTTTTTTACTTTGATTGATAACTTTTTTTGGGTTTTTTTTTCCAAAAGGGAAGTATTTATCCATATACCCAATGTCTTCACATACTGAACAATTTGTGTGTGTGTGTGTGTGTGTGTTGTGTGTGTGTTTTGGCCGTGTGTTTGCTGTGTTTTACTGGTGTGTTTCTATGTGTGTGTGGTGTGTTCTGTGTGTGTGTGCTGTGTGGTATGTATGTGTGTGGGGGTGTGCTGTTGTTGATGTCTTCATTGTAACGTCTTTTTCCTCTTAAGGGGGAATTAGACGAAGGAAGTTGAAAGTATAAGGGGTTTAAAAAAAGGAAGAGGAAGGAGTGGGAAAGGGGAAAAAAATTTTAAAAAAATACAAACAGGTTTTGTATTTTTGTGAGAAAAAAAAAAAAGGTTTAAAAAAAGGGATCCCCCCCCCCCCCCCCAAAAACAAACCCAAAAAAAGTAATAATGGTAAAAAATCTTAAAAAGGAGCAAACTTTAAAAATCATCAAAAGTGGAAACGTGGGAAAAAATAATAATGTAACAAAAATAAAATTCGAGTGGGCACGGGGCAATAAAAATCAAAACAAAAGGCAAAGGTAACTTTGAATTTTTACATATATTTTTTCCCGAAAACCCGTTCAGGAAAAAGTAGGAAAAAAGGTTTTTTGTGTGGGGGTGTGTGTGTTTTGTTGTGTGTGGTGTGTGTGGGGTGTGAGGTGTGTGGTAAAGGGGTGGGGTGTGGTAGTAGGGGGTGTGTGGGGGTGTTGATGTGTGGTAGGGTGTGTGTAGGGGGAGAAAAGAGAGTGTGGTTTTTTGGCGAGCGAGCGGCGAGCGAGCGAGCGAGCGGAGAAAAGAGAGAGAGAGAGGGGAGGGGAGAGAGTGAGGAGAGAGAAAGAGGGGTGTGTGTGTGTGTGTGTGTGAGAGGGGTAGGTTTTTCCCTTTTTTTTTTTTTTTTTTTTTTTTCTTTCATTCTTTTATTTCGAGGGTAATGGCTAAGCACTCATTTGCTTTTTTTAAAAGTTTCCCGGGGTAATTTCAGTTTTGTAAAACTTGTATCCTTCCCCGGCACACCCGGTACTCTTCGGAAAAAACGGGAAAAAAAATTTTTAAAGTTTTTGCGCAAGACGATTCGTGCGTTCGCCCCACAGGACCCCGGGTTTTTACTTTTTCCCGAAGGGGCGTGCGCGCGTTTGTGTGCTGTGTATTGTGCTGTGTGTGTGTGCTTGCGTGCGTGCTGGTGTGTGTGTGTGTGTGTGTGTGTGTGTGTGTGTGTGGTGTGCGATGGGGCTATGTGGCTGTATTGTGGCTGGTTATTTGCTGTTTGGTTTGGCTTTTTTTTTTTTTCTTTTTTCCTGGGGCGTGGCTTTTAGCTGGGTGGTTTTTTTCTTGATTTGTTTTTTGTGTTAATTGTTCTTTTCTTTTTTCTTTCTGTTTTTCTTGTCTCTCTTTGTCTTTTTTTTGGGTTTTTTATTTGTCTTTGTGCTTTTTTTTTTTTTGTTTTATTTTCTTTTTTTTTGGGCTTGGGTTTTTGTACTGTGTTGTGCTGGGTGCTTTTGAAAGGGGGCTTTTTTGTATGTTCCCTTTTTTTTGGTCGTTGTGGGTTTAAAAAATTTGGGGGTTGAAAAAGGTTGGAAAGGCCCCCTTTTTTAGGTTTGGTGTTCCCTTTTTTTCTTTATTTTGTCTTTTGGGGGGGTGTTTTCGCGTGTTTTTTTTTTGGTGCTGTTATTTTTTTTTTGGGGGACTGAAGTTGGTCCCTTTTGTTCTGGGTTTTTATTGAAAAAAATCCCGCCCTGATTCCCGTGGGGGGTTTTTGTTGTTGCTTGAAATTGCGTTTTTCTAAAAAAAATTTTTTTTTTTGGTGTTTGCTAAAACTTTTTGGTGTCTGTTGTTTCGGAGTTTTTTTCGGTGGTGCCTTTTCCCCAAAATTTTGTTTTTCCTTTGGGGTTTTTTTTCTTTTTGGTCCTGTTGCCCCCCTTTTTGATTCCGTCGTTCTTAAATTTTAATTTTGGGGTTTTTTTTGCTTTTTTCCAAAAGTGGCTTTTGGTTCTTTTTTTTTTTCTCCGGTTTTGTCGTGGTCAAAATGTGTTTTTTCCCGGGGCTTTGGGAAACCCCTGGTTGGAAATTTTGTTGGGTTTTTTTTTTTTGTTGTTTTTTTTTGGGGGGGTTGTGTGTGTGTGTGAGTTTTGTTTGGGTGTTTGGGGTTTTTGGGTCTTCATTTAATTTGTTCTTAAATGTTTTTAAAAAAAGGGGAAATGGGTTTTTGGGGGGGGGTTTGGGAAAAAAAAGAAAAAATTTTTTGTTTTGGTATTTTTTAGAAAAAAAAAAAATTTAAAAAAATAACCCCCCCCCCCCCCCAAAAACCCCCCAAAAAAATAAGGTAAAATTTTTAAAAAGCCTTTTTAAAAAAAAAATTTAAATTTTTTAAAAATTTTTGTAAAAAATTTTTGCTGGAAAGGGGT
>JAQIHA010000940.1:2500-12712 GCA_028751875.1 Rapana venosa
CCCCTGCGACCACGTAGGTTATGGGACACCTTTACCTTTTAGTATAGTGCATGTCTTGAGATGGCAGAAGGTCAAGATTGCTACTACTTCCTGGATGGAAAGCCATCATACCACATTGGCCCTTTGGTCATGGGAGCTTTATACAGTTTGCTTACGGGTGTGGTCACCTTTCCGCCTGTGTGTGTGTGTGTGTGTATGTTTGTGTGTGTGTGTGTGTGTTGTGGTGTGTGCGCGTGTGTGTGTGTGGGGAGTGTGGTGTGTGTGTGTGTGTTGTGTGTGTGTGTGAGTGTGTGGTGTGCGTGTGTGTGTGTGTGTGTGTGTGTGTGTGTGTGTGTGTGTGTGTGTGTGTGTGTGGCCTATTTCTGTCATTGAGGGTCTCCCTCTCTGTGTCTTTGTGATTCTGTCTCTGTCTCTGCCGTCTGTCTGTTTTTCTCTCTCTGTCTGTCTGTCTCTCTCCCCCCTCCCTATCTCTTTCTCTGGTATATGTGTACGTCTGAGTGTGAGCCCGCATGTCTGTGTATGTGTGTACACATGCGTGTGTGTATGTGTGGGCGCACGCGCGCTTGCCTGTGCTTGCTTGCTCGCGCGCGCGCGCATGCGCGCGCGCGCGCGCGTGTGTGTGTGTGTGTAAAGTCATACCTCTATTTACCCTTCAAGAATCTTTCACTGATTTCAGAAGAATTTCAGTTCCATCGGATCGACAAAACAGATAGCTAGATATGCAAACTTCCATTATCCTCCATATAAAAGAATAAAATAAATAAATACCCCCCCAAAAAACCCCCACAACTTAGCGTGTGCAATTCAGTTTTGAAAAAAAAGAAAAGGAAGAAAGGGGGAGAATGGGTCATTCGTTTCACTGTCATGTCCAAAAGCTAAAACGTCTTCACTCTTATGTTTCTGCTGACGATAAAGAGATAATAATGTGTTCTGTTCAAAAGAATAACTATATTAACCTATCTTGGGATGAACGAAACAGTGGAAAAAACAAGAACATTGAAATGAATGGAAATGAATTTACCATAGTTGTGTTATTATTGTGTTGTTGTTTTATAACACAAAAAAAGAAATGTGTATGTAAATGAGTACGAAACAAGACGAGTCTTTTCTTGATGGAAACATCAGAGAGCTGCATCGGGCATGATAAAAGGTTTAAGCATGTCAATTGAAGCATTTTATCTCTTTGTTTTTTGGTCACTCTTTGTCTGTCTGTCTGTCTGTCTGTTAGTCTGTTTATCAGTCTGTCTGCCTGTTTGTCTGTTTGTCTGTCTGTCTCTCTTTCTCTCTAACACACACATACACACAAATACACATACACGCGCACACACACGCGCACACACACACTCACACACGTACACACACACACAAACACACACAATTACACGCAAACAACCCCACAAACACAGACACGACATACACACGCACAAAACACACACCCCACACAACACACAACACACACACACAAACACACAACATACACACACACACACACAAAACACACAACACACACACAAAACACACACACTCACACACACACACACACACACAAACACACACATACACACACAAACACGTCAGTGCATTTGTGGGAGTTTGTCATTCAACATTAATGCCATGAACTACTTTCGATGAATAGTTATGCTCTATTCAGTGAGAGATGATAATTATGCTTTTACTTTGAGTATATTTTCTACCGATATGTAATCATCATCATTAACCATTACACCCAGTGGTGTGTAGGGCAGCAACAAAGCGATTCCACTCCTGCCTATCCTGGGCCAACCCAGTCACTGATCCCCAAGAGTGCTGCATGGCCTTCATCTCACTTTCTACAGTTCTCCTCCAAATTGCTTTTGGTCTTCCTTTCTTTCTCTTTCCTTCTGGGGTCCAGTGCAATGCTGTTCTTGTGATTGACTGTGGGTCTCTTCGGAGGATGTGCCCAATCCACTTCCACCATCGTCTGGTGATGATGGTTCCCATGTCTTCCTGCCTGCATCTCCATAGTAGGTCTTCATTGGAGATCTTCTCTGGCAAAAAGATCCGGAGAATTCTTCGGAGGCATATGGTGTGAAAGGATCGAAGTTTGGAAATAATGGGGATGCCCCAAGGGGTTTAGTGATCATAGACATGCATTTTGAATGAAAGAAGCTGTTGACTTCCAGTCTTAGTTATCCCTTCTCTCAATGGCAATGACGACTTGGCAGAGTTCAAGGTGCTGCTACGTTTATCCCCTGTTGTGCAACCTGAAAAGCTTGTTTTCAGCTTTGGCGTCCTTAACATTTTATACTTTTGGGGCAACCTTTTTTTAAAGCAGTTTTCACTTTTGCGACCCTTTGAAGCTATTTTTCATGTTTAAATTTTTAAGGGATGTTATCATTTTTCAATTTTGTTAAGCTTTAAATCAATTTTGCAGATCCTGTTAAGCTATTTTTATAATTTTGAGCCCTTTGATAAACTTGTTTTCAATTTTTTGGGAGATACTTTTGAATTTTAAAGGATGGGGAAATTTTTCAACTCATCTTTCTGCATTTTGGGAAAGGCAGAAACCTTCTTCTGCCCAAAACCCAAAAAAAGGGAAAAATAAACCCCCCTTTAAAAAACGTATCAACCCCCAAAATCTTATAAAGAAAGGAGACTCAAAAGAAAAGGGTTAAAAAAATCCACAGCAGTTTGAAGAAATAAACAACCTCTCGGGATAAGGGCGCTTTTTCGCTTTTGCTTTGTTTTTACCACATTTCTTCCATTTATTCCCTTTTTTTTCTTCACCCAGAATCCCAATTAATAAACAATCGTCAAAAAATGTAACTTACATCCCCCACAAAACAATTTTTTAAATTTTTTTTTTACTTTTAATGGGGGATAAAAAAAGCACTTATGTTTTTTTTTTAACCCCGCCCCCTGTGGAGGGTTTTGTAAATTCTGTCATCTTTTCCCCCGGCAAAAAGGGGCCTATTTTACAAAAGCAACAGTTTTAAAACGGGCGAAGGTTCTGCGCGGGGAAAGGGGGGGGGGGGGGGATACCCTATCAAGCTTGACTCGCGATTTGACGCCATTCAAGTAATCCATTCCTTTAGGATTTGACCTGATTAAATCAGACCAACTCTTTTCCGGAAAGTCTGGGGATAGACTATAAAATCCTGTGGGAACCCGCAGTACCTTGCCCAACATTTGAACCTTTCCCCCCTTTTAAAGGAAGGAATAAAAAGGAAAATTTTAAAAAAAAGAAGAAAAAAAAACACATGCGAAAACCAACCCCAAAGTTTGAAGGCTAAATGGTGGGAAAGGTGCAACGCATTTTTTCCCATTGTTGAACCTTGAGCTCAGCCCGGGAAACGAAACTAAAATTCATTTCTTAAAATTTTTTTTGGTAAACACTCCCCACCCCGGCACACAGTCACAACGCTTTATCAAGCTTCTTGGTTGCCATTTTGGAATGTGAAAAGGGGAGGCGCTGTTGTAATTGTTTTATCTCCTTGTTTTGTGTGAGCAAAACCTTTTGATTTTGTTTTTACACCAGGCACTTTTCTTTTTTGGGGGTCCCCATTTTCCTTTTAGACCGTTTTTTCTTTGATGAGCCGCTGCTTCTAGCGAAGATAAAAAACAACAACAGGATGTTCGGGGGGCGCATGGTGGTTATTTTTAAAGTTGTTTTTTTAAAACGTTTGTCCATTGGTTCGAACCCGATTTTAGAAAGCCACCATGAATACCCGCAAAAAAAATTACGACTACTTATAATCTCGCTTTGCTAACTTTTTTTCGGTTAAAAATTAGTGGTTACGAGAAGTGTTGTTTTTGGTGGGGGGGGGGGGGGGGGGGGGGGGGGGTGGGGGGGGGGGGGGGGGGGGGGGGGGGGGGGGGGGAGGAATTTTGATTAAGCCAACCTTCCTTAAAATTAAATTTTTTCAAGCTTTCCCCTGGGCCTTTTTCTAAACTTTCTCTTTTAAATGACTGAATTCTAAATTATCCCTTGCATGTTTTACTCTCGTTTTTGCAACACCAAAATCAAAAATTTTTTTTACTAATGCACTGCCTTCCGATGTTGAAAAAAACTTTCCCAAAATTCTCCCCCTAGTTTTGGTCAAACACCACTCTGGGGAAAATTGAAATGCTTTGTCCAAGTCTCTGTAACGGGAGAGAAAGCATATAAACAAACTAATTATTATGAAGACACTGTCTGTCTTGTCTGGTTTTCAAAATTCAAATTTTTGCTGAAGGCTCGCTAAAAAATGCTTTGCCTTGTGTTTTAAAAGGGGAAAAAATCCCCCCTTCTCACTCTCTCTCTCCACTTCAATGCATGCAAAATTACTTCATTCTTTTTTGCGCATGTGGGGAAAAAAACATTAATTTTGCAAATAAATTAGAAAGAGACAATTGTGCAGAGTTGGCGCTTCTTTTCTTTTTTGTGTTACTGTTTTTGTTGTGGGTGTTATTGGATTTTTGAAAAAGCGCGGGTGCCGTGCTTTCGGGGTTTAGAGGCTGATGAGGGGTGATGAGGCTTTATGATTATGATCATGATGTTATTGATGAGCTATTGGGGTAGATGATATGAAAATGATGATGATAGAAGGGGGGGAAGGGGAAGGGGGGAAAGGGGGAAGGGGGGATTTGAGGGGGGAAGGACGAAAAAGGAAGAAAGGAAAAGGAAAATATAAGAAAAAAAAACACATGCAAACAATACTTTAACATAAAGACAAGAAAACTAAAAACAAATAATGAAAAAATGAACATTAAACCATTTTTTGTAAAATTTCGCGGAAACATCTTTTTCTCTATGTTATTATGAGTGTACAAACAAAAATTTACAAAAAAAGCGGAGTTACATTTGGGGAAAAGAAAGAAAGAAAAGAAAAGAGAGGAGAGAGAGAGAAAAAGAGAAAAGAAGAGGAGAGAGAGAGAGAGAGCGAGAAAAAAGGACCCAAAAAAATTTTTAAATGTTTTAAAAACGCTGAAAAGAGTTGGAAAGAAAAAAAAATTCTAAAGCCCAAAGAAAAAAATCAAATCAAAAAAACATTTCAGATAAAACAACAACAAAAAACAACAACAGAAAAATAAAAAAATTTAACAAAACCGAACATTTCCTTATAAATAACCCATATTTTTTCGCCCAATTTTAAACACGCCAAAAATCAAGACAAAATATAAAAATTTTTTATATAAATTTTAAATTGTTCTTTTCAGCGACAAGTTTTTATTTCTCCATATTCCCACAATTATTTTTTTTGAACAGGTTTTTTTTTTTTCAATGCCTGGGGTTGGACAAGATCCCATTTCATGCTTTTGCAAACAAAACCCCGGGAGTCCCCCGGGGTTCTTTCCAAATTAAAATTTAAAAGATTAATTTTAATATTTCCCCAATAATTTAAATTTTAATTAATCATTTTGGTCAATCCAGGTGGTTTTTTCAACCGCACTAAATAAAAAAATCATTTTCAAAGTTTCTTCCAAGATCTTTGAGAAATAAAAACAGAAAAAAAAATGTACTTTTGGCCCCCCTTTTCACCTCAAAATAAGAAAAAAAAACGGGTTTTAAAAATTTCCCTCCATCCGTAGCAAAATTTTGTTTGCCGTAATGCAAACGTCAGCAGACAGGTGCTTCTTTAAACGTCAAAAATAAAGGGAAGAAATTTTTCCAAAGAGGCCCCCAAAAAGGCAGATTGTTAAGGAAAAGGGAAAAAAAAAGAAAAAAATAAATAAAAATAAAAATTTCAACAGGTAAACTTTTAAATTAAAAAAAAACTTATTTTTTTTTCTTTTCTTCTTTTTGAACCTCAAAAAGAACTATTTGTGGTTTTTTTAATGAGGTGCTTAGGTGGGAATCATCTTTTTCTGCTGGGGAAAAAAAAGGGGTTAAACCAAAACAAAAATAGGGGAAATTTTTCCCCCCCCCTAAAAGGGAATTCCCACACAGAATTCCAGCGGTGGTCTTAAAAATTTTCCCTTAAAATACTAAAAGATAAAAAATGAACTTTTAAACAAAGGCCCCACCCCCAAAAACTTTTTTTTGGGGGTTTTTTTTTTTAAAATTTGTTTTGTTGTTTCTTTTTGTCTGGCAAAAATCCTTTGCTCCTAGCCATCGATGCCCCCCCAAAAAAGAGGAATTTCAATCTCCTCTATCATCATTCTCAAAATCATTCTCACAATACTGTGCCGTTTTTTCCATCACCAAATATCAAATCTTATATATAAAATAAAAAATCATAAAATTAACATCACTACTCGTTTTGTGTCTTACCCTCTCCCGCTCTTTTTTTTTAACCTTTATTTTTTTAAAAAAATTTAAACAATGAATAGAGCAACAAAGTTTAACTCAACCATTTGTTGTTGTTGTTCTTTTTTTTTTACAACCCATTTTCAGATCCTGTCAATGTTGACACCAGAATATCAGCCTCTGGCACAAACGTTGGCTCTTTAGCCAGACGATAGTCATCATGAGGAAAGAGAAGGAATTTCAATCCATCCCGCTTCTTGACTCGGCTTCTAGTGCCTTCAAAAGTGGCTGATTTTCTGCAAATACTGAATCTGACCAAAGTTTTTAACAAGCATCACTAAAAGGTATCAATATTTCTTTTTAAGTGAATTAGAACATTAAAAAAAAATTACGAATTTGAAAAGTTAGAGCACTTCAAACGAAACATGCAGTTTTTGTTGATCTCTTCCCTCTCCCGCCCTCTCATTAAAAGACGCTTTCCACACTTGGTAAAAACTTACACACAACTAAGAAATTAAGAGCAATTTTTACAAATGTTATATCTCAAATTTGTCTTGACAGTAACATGATGGTTAGGTATTTTTTTCAGTTTAAAAATCAACACAAGATCAAAGAGCGAATGTTCAATAATTTGCTTTCATTTTCCAACATACAGTATGGTGGAAGTGTCAATCCAAGCTTTTTATGACATCGTTGCATATTGAAGCTTTATTTTAAGAGATAAGAAATGGACTCCTGGTGTCATTCATGAATACTTTATGAATATTCAATAAATTGTTTTATCCTTAAATAATGTATCATGTTTAGAAATCTAACAAAGGGGATTTTAAAGGAACAAGAAAGAAGGAAAGAACGAAATATTTATTTATTTATTCATTCTTTGATATCGAGGATAATGGAATAAGGACTCATGTGCTTTTTAACATCCAGTCCCCGTGTATTTGTAGTTTTGTAAATTTTGTATTCCGTTCCCACCGGCACACAATTGCCTATTCTTTCGAAAAGCGGAACAGGATTTAACGCGAGCGCAAGATGTTCTGCGTGCGTTCGCACACGGGGCCTCGGTTTATAGTCTCATCCAAGGACTTTTGGGGAGTACAAAGTCTGCACTAATGTCAACTTCAGAGGAAAAATCCTCTTGAACGGGATTCGAACCCAGGTCATCAGATTGCGAGTGCAATATTCTAAGAACTAAGTTATCCCGTCCCCAGGTTTATGTTGTCTTCTTTAGACATTACAGATTATAATCAATAGCCAACGAAAGAAAGACAGAGTGACAGAGATACAGATATCACTGTTCAACTTTTGTCATGAGCAATGTGTTATGTTCTCTCTTCTCTTGTGAACGCACAACAGACTCAAAGCACCAGATCAATGTTGACCTTGTTATTCTCCTTTTAACAGCCAAAGTTTTCGTGTAGCGTTCCAGAGAATGAGAGTTAGCTCCCTTGTCTTAAGCTGCTAATTGCGGTTTGTTCCCTTGCACTATTCTGACTGTGGGTACGTTTATTAATCAACACAGGATGCACGAGATAACACAGGTTAACCTCCCTTTCTTTTTGATTAAAGATCTAAAATGGATGTGCTTTGTACATACTGTTAGGCTTTTAGTCTTAGGATGCACTATAAAGTCATGCCACAAAATGTTTAGTCTACTTTTCTATCAGGATTATTCAGTTTGAAATAAAAAGCATAAAGAATAAAATACATTACCTAGAAGATCAATAACACAAACCGAATTACTTGACATGTCATGACGACTCATTGAAAGACATCGCGAACCAAACTACTTCCAATAAAATATGCCATATTAGTAGGGTTACACGATATCTTTCGCGTGAGTCTGTGGCACAACTGTGTACTGTTTCCTTAGGCCACTTCACTTCAGCCTCCAACACTCCGTGTAGTAGTAAATTTCCAGTCTACTTCTGCCGATAACCATCCCTTGACAGCTATAAGTAATGTTAAAAAACTTCACTTATATCTGAAATATCACCAGATTTGCCTGAATCAAAAACCAATCCACATACAGATGATTGGCAAAACTGATTGATGGGTGTAATCTCTTTTTGCACAAGGACTGGTCGGCCATTTTTGGTGATATCGCAAAAAAAGGGATTGCAGCAAAACAATATTACGTGATATTGACTGAACATAAGATAAGAAAAAGTAACGGACCACATATCAGATCAGATTGCAGAAATTTTTGTTTATGGTCAGAAAATGTTGTTCACATAAAGGGTTGTTAGTGATTTGAAATGGTGAAACAAGCCAACTGCTGAATCAGTTCAGTAATATTAGATGGTGTCAAAACACAGGCACACACACACATACTCTCTCTCTCACACATACACAAGCATGCACTCACGCACGCCTCCCCCCCTCCCCTACACACTCTTAAAACGAGCCTTGAGGCAACAACGCATTGCAGGGTCTATGTCAGTGAGGTTCCTCTCAGTGGTTTTGAATCATTCCCCGGCATCAGACTGTGCGCTTCATTGTGGAATAAACCACACAGCTAGCTAGCTAGTTCCACTGCCTGTACAGGAAATGCTGGGCTGTGGATGTCTTCCGCTGTAGGATAGGATACCTCCTTACTGCCTGTCTTCAAGACTGGTCTGGAAAGGTCAGAGGCATTAAAACGCATTCTCCTCCTCTTCCTCTTTAATCTTCTAGTCTTTCTTCTTTATTTCTGTTTTTTCTTCTTTTTCCATTTTGTTGTTGTTGTTGTTGTTGTTGTTCTTTTTGTTGTTACTGTTGTTGTTGTTGTTGTTGTTGTTTGTTGTTCTTCTTCTTCTTCTTCTTCTTCTTCTTCTTCTTCTTCTTCTTTCTTCCTCTTCTTCTTCCTCTTCTTCTTCTTCTTCTTTTCTTCTTCTTGTTCTTCTTCTTTTTTCTTCTTCTTCTTCTTCTTCTTCTTCTTCTTCTTCTTCTTCTTCTTCTTCTTCTTCTTCTACTACTACTTTTCTTCTTCTTCTTCTTCTTCTTCTTCTTCTTCTTCTTCTTCTTTTCTTTTTCTTCTTCTTTGCATTTCCTCTTTCTTCTCCAAATTCGTATTCAAATCTTCAAAATCTTATTCTTCTCCTTTGCAGTATGCTTTAAAGCTTCTTCTTCAAAGTTTCTTCTTCTTTTTCTTTCCTTTTTAATTATGTTCCCTTTTCACTGTAACACTTTGATGACGAGAGAAGAGGGAAATGGTTTTCCAAAATCATCTATACCTCATTGACGTCTGATTTCAGATTTATTTTACATTTCCACTCCCATCCATGTTGAGAACATAAAATATGGATACCTTGATTCATCATCAAAGCAACCTATCCCAGAAATAAAAAGTTGTCGACAAGTGTCATTTCTTTGATAGGGTTACACACACACACACACTCACACACCACTCAAACACACACACACACACACACACACACACACACACACACACCACTCAAACACACACACATACACACAGACACACACACACACACGCTCACTCGCACGCACACACCCTACACGCCTACACGCACACACACACAACACACACACATGCACACACACAAACACACACAGCACACACACAAACACACATAGACGCACACACACCACACACAAAAAACACACACAACACGCACGCACACACAACCACAACAACACCACTCAAACAACACACATGCGAGCGCGCGCGCACACACACACACACACACAGGCACAAGACACAGACGCACACCCACACTGTCTGATACCTTTTCTTCAAAAGAAACGAAAAAAAAACAACAACAGAATACCAATGCAGGATGAAGAAAGTAAAGACGGCAGAAGAAGAGGAGAAAGGATGAAAGGCTTTGTATTTAAAGCCATGAAACTGATATCGGAAAAAGCTGCTCCTATGAACTTTATTCCTGTCATTTATCAAAGAAGCGTGGCTGTTTTGTCAAGACCTTAAAACATCTGAGCTTTACAGATAAAGAAGAAGAACAAAACACACACTTATAGATAGATATATAGATAATAGAGAA
>JAQIHA010000941.1:7500-12702 GCA_028751875.1 Rapana venosa
TTGCTCAGTATCACACACATAGCTTCCCCCAGAGTCTGCAGGATTCCTAGAAGTCCATGGAGTGGTCAGACTGCTGTTGGTGGAGCTGATGGCCCTCACTGTCAAGTCATTGGATGGGGATCGTGTACATGTTGAACTGCACACACTGATGGTGGCTTTACCGCCACTTACTGACTTAAACCTCCAAACCACAAACCCAGTGTGTTGATCGCAGTAAAAGGTGAGGGTGGTGTTCTCCTCCACGTCCTGGTACCCTGCATCCCCACATGGGTACAGTCTGACTCCTGTGGACATACATCATCCCCACATGGGTACAGTCTGACTCCTGTTGACATACATCATTCCAACATGGGTACAGTGTGTGTGTGTGTGTGTGTGTGTGTGTGTGTGTGTGTTGTGTGTGGTGTGTGTGTGTGTGTGTGTGTGTGTGTTATGTGTGTATAGTATGTATGATGTGTATGTGTATAGTATGTATGGTGTGTGTGTGTGTGCGTGCTTGCGTGCGGTGTGTGTGTGTGTGTGTGTGTGTGTGTGTGATGAATAATATATGTACATGTGATTGCACCTGTGCGTGCTTGCGTGCGGTGTGTGTGTGTGTGTGTGTGTGGTGTGTGGTTATGAATAATATATATGTACATGTGATTGCACCTGTTCTCGTTGGCGCTTCTATCATCTATATTCTACCAGTACTGATAATGTCACGGATTTTTTTTTCTGACACAACACCCTTTACACACACCAGTGTCTTCAACTCTATACACCTCAGAACCCTAATTCTACACACCCCAGTATCCTAACTCTGCACACCCCAGTATCCTAACTCTACACACCCCAGTATCCTAACGCTACACACCCCAGTATCCTAACTCTACACACCCCAGTATCCTAACTCTACACACCCCAGTATCCTAACTCTACACACCCCAGTATCCTAACTCTACACACCCCAGTATCCTAACTCTACACACCCCAGTATCCTAACTCTACACACCCCAGTATCCTAACTCTACACACCCCAGTATCCTAACTCTACATACCCCAGTATCCTAACTCTACACACCCCAGTATCCTAACTCTACACACCCCAGTATCCTAACTCTACACACCCACCTCCTGACAACTCTACCCAGGCCAAGAACGGAACACACCAACACAGACACCTGGCACACATAGTCACTTCTTATTTCATCCAACACCACAACAGCAGAGGTCTCAATATTCCATAACATTCACAACGAACTTGGTATGTCTGTCAGCTGAAATCGAACACAGACAACTGATACCGTGCACAGCCTTAGACTACCTCAGTCACTTTCAATCTACCCTGTAAGTTGATTCCCTTCCTCTTTGCGCAACAAAACAGGCATTCAGACTGGATCATTGACGGTGTGAATAGCGATCTTTCTAAGAGCTGCGCTCTGCATTGCCTTTCAAAATGTTTTCCTATGTTCAGTATTGATACTATGTTTACTGACTTGTGAGACCGTGGGCTTACATATATGTGCTGTGTGTGTGTGTCTGTGTGTTTTTGTGTGTGTGCACAGAGAAAGAGAGAGAGAGAGAAAGAGAGAGAGAGAGAGAGAGAGAGAGAGAGACAGCCAGCCAGCCAGACAGACAAACAAAGAGACAGAGATACACAGAAATAAACAGAGAGACAGATGGACAGATTGGCAGACAGACAGACAGATGGACATACAAACAGACAAATAATAAGACAGTAAGTTGCAAAGACAACAAGCTTGGGTTTTTTATCCAAAACTGTTGGCATTTATTTACATTCTTTAGTGAAAACTGGTTGCAGACTAACCTCCAATGCTGGCATGGTAACAAGTAAACATTTAAAGCACTGTACACAGTCGTCATAAGTCATCGGGTAAATATCGTATATTTCAAATTCGCACTGATGACCAAAAATAAAATTACCATGGTAAAAGGATGTAAACTTTAGGACGTTGCTAAGTTATGCATTTTCTTGTACACTCTTCACATGTTTTGAGTTTTATCATGTCATCTTTAAATTTCATTGTTGTGGCCATGACATCAAAAATATGAAAGCATGCATTTTAAGTTGGTGCTTTTGATCAAAACTGAACAAAAATGAAATCATTAATATTATAAATAAGCAAATGACTGTACAAAGGCAACAGAAATATCACATCATATGAGAAAAAAATCAACCTTCTTCCCCACTCCCCCCACCAACACACAAAGGCAAAAAAATTAGAAGAAAAAAACATTCACATCATATCAGGAATACCTACACAGTGTGTGATTTTTTTCTAAAAACAAAAAGAAACAAGGCAAACAATTAAACTAAAAATAAATGTAGAGACCAAGGTTGAGACAGAACAATAAACAAAAAATGCGCACACTGTGCACTTAACAAAATAAAGGCATTCTGAAAATCTGATTGACTTTTTTGTAGTCATACTGTTAACTCCCAGCCAAATATAGAGGGCGTATGGTAAGAATGAACCCTACCTAATGAAAGAAAATGTGTAGCTAGCTGTTTAGATAAACACAAGACTAGAACCAACTTTAGTGTCATTATATCTCTCACATTAGGATAGTCATGATATCATTGAAAAGCCTCACTATTAATATAGATGTATATAGTTGAGAAACCACAAGTGCTGGTAATCAAATACTACTCCTACCTCATTTAGTAACTGACTTTACTCCAAGATTTGAAGTAAACCACTCTAAAATAAAATCCTTTAAAGACAGCTCTTTAGGATTTATAGGAGTAAGAACCACGCCCTTGGCCTGACCTAGGTTGAGTTTTAATTCCTGGTTGAGCACTCTTTAGAAGTCATGGTGGTGACCTCTCCTTCACAGCCTTTTCCTCTGTTGTTCCTTACAGCCAGACACTTTTCATGATTTAAGAGGGTCTGTCACATACCCAAGAATGAATGGATATATTACTGTACCCTACCGAAGCTATCAACAAACGATGAGAATAGAAAGAAATATAAAGATATAAAGAAATATGAAAATAGGATTAGAATAATTGTTGAAAACTACAAAGAGGCATATAAGAAAATAAAGCACTAACAGCTATTTCTGCCTTATGTTCGGAGATCCCTTTGAAAGAGATGAAAGGGACACTATACAGCTTATACCCTGCCAAAGGGACAATCTTAACTGGGTAATGATGATAACCCAAACGATGCCAGACACCTGGAGTGCTGACAAAGGCAATACAAGCTGAAGTAGCTTTATTTGGATCTCAGAAGCGGCACTATTCTCTTGATGATCAGTTATATAACTAAGAAAATGTAGTGGAGGAAAAAAAAGAGCAGATAACCAATTACAATTTCTTCTGCATAAGAACAATAATTGAGAAGAAAGATTGGAGAAAAAAGACATTATAACATTAAATTATCACTAAACACATTTTCCATAAAATTATAAAAGTTTCTTGGAAAACCCCCACACACACATACATACACATATCTGAAAAGAAAACCAGCCAAAATTCATTGATATCATAGTTGCATGGCAGGTTTAGAGAAGATCCCAGTATATTCTAGAAAACTTTACAAAAATGAAAAAAGAAAGGGAAGAGGATGGATTAAAACATCACAATTACCTCAACAGCAGTAAGGGAATCAAATACTTTCAACACTTAATGGCAATCAGGTTTTCAAGCTACACAGAATAATGCAAGATTGCTATTACAAGCAGGGTATAAAGATAAAGAACCTTCTTGTTCATCAAACGCTTAGACAGCAACACTTGTTGTCTGTCATATGAAAAAAATACCTTGTGCAACTGTTAGGTGCTGACAAGTCAAGCCCAACACATCTGACTTGAAAAGCAAGAAGGAAACACAAAAAAGGCAGCGTGTGTGTGTGTGTGTGTGTGTGTGTGTGTGTGTGTTTGTGTGTGTCTATGTGTATGCGTGTGACCGTGTGTGTGAAACTCATAGAAAAAACAACAGTAAGTAAGCCAGGAATAAGAGGAATCAGCCTGCCCCATGGAAGGAGCATCCAAAGGCCCCAAAACAGGCGTGCTGAAGTCAGCCTCAGCTGTCTGCTTTATCTTCCTGTTTTCTGCAGCAGCAGGAACAGCAGCTCTCTGACGGGGAATTTCATAACCACCCTCTGTTTCGAAACACACCAGCATGGCATGAAACATGAACAGAGAGAGAGAGAGAAGAGAGAGAAAAGAAGAGAGAGAGAGAGAGAGAGACAGACAGACAGACAGACAGACAGAGACAGAGACAGAGACAGAGAGACAGACTGACAGACAGAGAACCAAGAGAGAGAAAACTCACAGATTTTTTGTTTCATGTTAACTATGCAGTATGTATGTATGTATGTATGTATGTAGGCATGCATGTGGCATGTATGTGCATGTGTGTGTATGTGTGCATGATTTCCATAGAGAGAGACAGACAGAGAAGAGAGAAGAGAGAGAGAAACAGAGACAGAGAGAGAGCGAGACAGACAACAGATAGACAGACAGAGAGGTGACAGACAGGCAGACAAAGACAAAAAACACACACACAGACAGATAGATAAAGAGAGAGACGTAAAAGGGACAGAGTCAGAGAGACAGATAAAAAATAGAATTACCCGGGGTATACTGTGATGTGGTGGGTGCAGAATCAGCCATGACACTGTACCAAAACCTCAGTCCTATGTCAGTGTGCTTTCAGCTCTTCATAGGGCCCCGTGTCTGAAACATCCCACAGGTCCTGGCCTCAACACAACAATCTGGCTTTGGTGCCCACCTGTCCTTTCTGTTCTTTTGCACGTCTATCTGTCTGTCTGTCTCTGTCTGTCTATCTGTCGGGCTATCTGTCTATCTGTCTGCGTCTGTCTGTCTCTGTATGTATGTCTGTTTCTGTGTGTCTGTTTGCCGGTCTGCCTGTCTAGCTGTCTGTCTGTCTGTCTGACTGTGTGTCTGTCTGACTCTGTGTTTGTGTGTGTGTGTGTGTGTGTGTGTGTGTCTGTCTCTCTCAGGGTCAATTTCTTATTACAAATTACGCAGTTTTAAGTCAGAAAAAACCCACATGCACCCCAATAACAGAAGGAGACAGACAGACAGAGACACAGACAAACACACACCACATCCCCAGAAATTAACGTTTAAAAAACACACACACATACAGGAATGCACGCACGCATGCACGCACCACCACGCACCCCGCACCAACACACACCACACACACACACACACACAAAACAAAAGAAA